>BPLS01014439.1:0-10630 GCA_019656275.1 Rhododendron kiyosumense | reverse complement strand
GGCTTGGGCACTAACTTGTTTGCCTCCTGTGCAGGCTTGACCAGAGCTATCTCCTCCTAAGGGTTCCGTCAGAGAAATCACGCTACCACAATTGGCGACTCTGCTGGGGAGCTTTTCCCAGATCCTGTGGTGGCATCTCGTCGGAACCTCTTTCACTACACCCAAAGATGACTGGTACAGATGGCCGACAGCTTGGTCTTGTGCACTTCATGAACCCTCAAGCTTTCCAAGCCTCCCCCACGACACAACAGGTACGAGCAGACCTAGGGCTCATGGGTACCCCCAGGAGGCCTGACGGTACGATCATGACTGGGTCAACCATTGCTGGAACAAGTGACCAAATTATGGGAGCAGCCTCGTTCCACATCGATGGGGTTAACCGCTCAACAGCTAGCCTCCTGCCCCCACCCCCACCTCCGCCAAATCTCCCGGTGAGTATGGCGGAGGAGTTGTCGCGGCTGAGGACGCAGGTGGAAGAACTTCAAGCACATCGAGATGCTGTACCAGCCCCAAGGATTAGGGAACGACGCCAAAGGAGTAGGGCCCGTCCGATTCAAACTACGGGCACGGCTCGGGCCTCCGCCTTTACAAGGCTCGGCCCGTTGTGTCGTTTAGATACCAACGGGCATGTCTATTTAGAATCCAGTCATGAGACGCCTTCTCATACCAATGGGTCCGGTGCTAGCCAGCAAACGCTATTCCCCGAAGCAAGTGCCACGGCTTCCAGCGCCCGCACGAGATTCCATGAGCGGACCCCATCCAAAGTAATGACCAGGATCGGCGACACGAGGAATAATGCGAACAGCCACTCCTTAGGGCCTCGAGATCGGCGAGATGATCGATCCCCAACCAGGGTTGAGGATCGGAGGAGAGATCGGCGAGATCGATCCCCAACCAGGGTTGAGGATCGGAGGAGCGACGGAAGGGGGAAAGGGTTGGCTAATCACCACCGACCATCACCAGAAGATTCTAGGCACCGTTCCCAGCGATACCAAGGGGGTTCGGCTGGTACAAGCCAGGTTCTGAAGGACAACCAGGGGCTGCTTCCGGAGGAAAGGTGTGAGGTCGGCGATGACGGGAGAGTCCTAACCGTTGTAAACACCCGTACTGGTGAAAGAACTGCATACCGGGTGACGCCACAACCCGTGGAGTCCCTTCCTCGGAGAACGCGCGCAACGGAATCCCGGAAAAGGGGATCTCCGGAGCCAAGCGTCGACGGACGGAGGGTTCAAGAACCGATCTCGGACAAGCGCTCCAGAGATGCCGTCCATGGGGCTTGCAACAAACCCTCGGCGGAGATTTCACCGAACGAAATTGGAACTGTGGTAACAACTGGGAAGATGGGTTCGCCTTTCTCGAAGGCCATAATGGATGAGGTGCCACCGGTCAACTTCAAGGTTCCAAAGTTCAGTACCTACAACCCAAAATCAGATGCACCAACCCACGTGCAGCAGTTCAGATCAATGGCCGCTCTCTGCGGACTCAGCGAGGCCATGATGTGCCGAACCTTCTTGCTGAGCCTCCCAGACGCTGCCATGCTATGGTATTCGCAACTAAAACCTGGGTCAATCAGCAGCTTCGGCGAGTTAGAACGCTCCTTCACCTCCCGTTTCGTCGCCAGCAACAGGCGACCAAAAACGGTCGAGGCCCTCACGGATCTGAGGAGAGGGATCGGCGAGTCGTTAAAAGACTACCCGGATCGTTTCTACAACGTATACAATCTGGTTGAAAATTGCGACCAACGGACTGCTGCCACCTCGTTTAAGCGCGGTCTAGATCGGAACTCCGATCTCTCCAAAGAATTAATGCTCCGGCCGCCGAACGACATGTCGGATCTAATGCAAACTGTTGCCCGCTATATTGAACTCGAGGAGTACATCAGTGGGTCAGGAGTTACAGAAGTAGCCGATCCGACGAAACCGGCATTTAAAGAGGCAAGGAAACAAGTCAACAGCATTGCCAAGAGAGAAGGCAACGGACCTGGCGGAAGCAGGAGCGGCGGAAAGTCATGGGACAAACCGCCGAGTGATGGGCGGGACCATCTCGCCATTACCACTTATTTCAAAGAGCCAATTTTTCGCATGCTCCGCGAGTGCGGACGCCTACCAGGGTTTCAATGGCCAACGGGGGAAGCAGAGAAGCTAGGAACCGCCGATGGGCGAAAACCTAACCAGAGAGTATACTGCTCATATCACAATGAGCAGGGGCATTATACGACGGCATGTCAGCCGTTTAAACTCTATCTCGAAGAGCTTGTACAACAAGGGAGGATGGATCGGTGGATAGACAGAAACAAGTCGCCCGACGCGGGGATCCAGCCACAGGTCCGAGCCTTGGACGGTGTGGTCCAATGCATTCACGGTCCCATGGATCGGTGCCTTGCCAACAAACTTCATAACGAGTTGTATCACCCGTTACCTGAGGTGATGGTGCTACAACCGTCTTCGAAGCGCAAGATGGAGGCTCATCAAACCTGGGCGATTACATTCACCGAGAAGGATATGGAGGGGTTGTCAATGCCTCATAGCGATGCGTTGGTCCTCTCGATCCCCATAGGGCGGAAGATGGTCCGCCGAGTGTTGGTTGATCAAGGGAGCTCGACAGAGATTCTCTATTACTCTGTGTTCAAAGCTCTTGGCTTCTCAAAGGATCAGTTGTCCCCGGTGGATGCCCCTCTTATTGGGTTTGCTGGGACTCCAGTATATCCATTTGGCCGAATAGTGCTTCCAATATTTGCCGGCTCGATGCGACTTGATATGGACTTCATCGTGGTGAGCTCGCCGAGCCCGTATAATGCGATCCTTGGTCGCAATTGGTTGCACGGCATGAAGGCTGTCACGTCAACTCTCCACCAGTGCGTTCGGTTTATAGGCAAGTTGGGGCGACAGGAAACCATAAAGGGCGATCAAACGGTCTCCAAAAGGTGTTTTGTTAACTCCGTTCGCGGCAGTGGCAAGGCAGAAGAAGTTCGTTGGGTCGAGGTCCCTGAATCGACAGGGGAGAGGATCCTTGGAAAGGACGAGGACGAAACGTTACAAGGCCCAGATGAGATCGGAAGGCCAGCCGAAGAGAAAGCAGTGGAGGACCTGGTCCGAGTACCAATTAACCAGGACGGCACCCGATTCTTCATGGTTGGCTCAGAACTTAACGAAGCCGAGCGTCGTGCGTTGATCCAGTTCCTCAAAGAAAACATGGAGGTCTTTGCTTGGACGCCGTATGAAATGCCCGGCGTGAGTCCTGATTTCATTTCACACTCCTTGAATGTGGATCCGAGGAGGCGGCCCATCATGCAGAAGCCACGCCGAAGTTCGGCGATGCATGTGGACGCCGTCAATGAAGAAGTTGAGCGACTCATTGAAGCCGGGGCTATTCGTGAGGTTCAGTACCCTACTTGGTTGGCCAATCCAGTAGTGGTCCGGAAGAAGAATGGAAAATGGCGGGTATGTATCGACTTCACCGATCTAAACGACGCATGTCCAAAGGATTGCTTCCCCTGCCCGTGGATAAATCAGTTGGTAGACGCCACCGCCGGATATGCCCGTCTGAGCTTTATGGATGCGTACAGAGGGTACCACCAGATAGCTATGAGTGAGGGAGACCAGGAGAAGACCGCCTTCATCACCCCTAATGGCACATACTGTTACCGGGTGATGCCTTTTGGCTTGAAAAACGCTGGGGCTATGTTCCAACGTATGATCTCCCAGATGTTCAAAGGCTTGCTCGGGAGAATTCTTGAAGCATATATCGATGACATGGTTGCAAAAAGCGTGGATGCAGCCGATCATATTCGTCACCTCGGCGAGATATTCAATGTACTTAAGAGATTCGGCTTGAAGCTTAATGCCGAGAAATGTGCCTTCGGCGTGGGATCTGGCAAATTTCTTGGGCACTTGGTCACACGCCGAGGGATTGAGGCCGATCCAAGCCAAATCAAAGCTATTCAAGAATTGAGAGCCCCAACCACGGTGAGAGAGGTGCAGCGTCTCGCCGGCATGGCGGCTGCCTTGAACAGGTTCATCAGTAAGTCCTCAGATATCTGCCGACCATTTTTCCAATCGATAAAAGGAAAAAGCCGAAGGAGTTTTCAATGGACGGCAGAATGCGATCGCGCTCTTGCCGACTTAAAGGTATGCCTGTCCCGGACCCCCTTGCTCGTCGTACCCAAGGACGAGGAGGAGCTCTACCTCTATCTGGCCGTGTCCCAACACGCCACTAGTGCAATTCTGGTACGGCAAGAGGCCAAGGAGGATGGCAGCGATGAACAACCAATTTACTACATCAGTAAGACGCTTCTACCCGCTGAAACCCGATATTTGCCAATAGAAAAGTTGGCGCTCGCTTTGGTCACAGCCAAAAGGAAGCTCTTGCCCTACTTTTAGGGTTATACTATCGTGGTCGTCACCGAATATCCGCTGAAGACTGTTCTACGGAAGGCAGACTTGTCAAATCGGTTATGCAAGTGGTCCCTTGAGCTAGCCAATTTCGATATTCGTTATCAACCGCGGACGGCGATAAAGGGGCAAGTGCTGGCAGATTTTGTTGCCGAGTTCTCTCCTGGGGTACCCTTGGATGCGATGGATGATCCGGATTCATTGGACGTTGCAGATGCAACAGACGGAGGGCCTCGTTTGAGCCATCCAGCCCACGAGGAGTACATCGCTAAGCGACCCATCCCTCATCGCCGAGCAAAACTATTCACCGGACATGCTTGGCGGCTTCATGTAGACGGGGCATCCAACAACCGGGGTGCAGGAGCCGGTGTTGTGTTGATTTCGCCGAATGGGACGATGCATGAGCATGCCCTTAGCATCGGCTTCCCTGCCACCAATAACGAAGCAGAGTACGAAGCCCTTATCGCCGGGTTAGGGATTGCTCGGCATATGGGCGCACAAGAAGTACAAGTCTACAGCGATTCTCAATTGGTCGTCAACCAGCTCAATGACGACTACGGAACAAAGGATCCGCGAATGAACAAGTATATGGCCGAGGTAATCACCTTGGTCGGCTCCTTTCAGAATGTCTCTTTTGATCACGTTGGACGGGACCTAAACTCGCATGCCGATGCGCTGGCCGGTCTTGGAGCTGTCTGCGCCCAACATGGTAGCCGAACGATAAATCTAGGAGAGATTCCTTCACCGAGCATTATGGTGACACCACATGAAGTGATGAACATCCAATTGGGACCAAGCTGGATGGACCCCCTCGTTGCTTATCTAAAGCATGGTACGCTCCCCACCAACCGCCTGGACGCCCACAAGATTCGATGCCAGTCTGCTTCCTACTTCCTTGATCTCTCAGATGTCTTGTATTGACGGTCGTATACGGGTCCTGACCTTCGTGTGATCCACGAACAAGAAGTCCCAGGCATTTTAGAGGAACTCCATGGCGGGAGTGCAGGTTGCCACACTGGCGGCCGATCCTTGGCCGATCGTGCCCTTTCTCAGGGTTATTGGTGGAAAAAGATGGTGCATTCAGCCACCGAATATGCCCGGCGATGTGAATCATGC
Organism: Rhododendron kiyosumense; assembly: GCA_019656275.1. Taxonomy (NCBI): domain Eukaryota; kingdom Viridiplantae; phylum Streptophyta; class Magnoliopsida; order Ericales; family Ericaceae; genus Rhododendron; species Rhododendron kiyosumense. The sequence goes on along the minus strand of BPLS01014439.1, from coordinate 5,123 downwards.
CAGAAGCACTCACCTCTCCTCCACCAACCGACCCTCCCCTTGCAACCGATCTCTAGCCCTTGGCCTTTTGCCCAATGGGGAGTAGATATTATCGGTAAACTACCCAAAGCCCCCGGCGGTTTCACTCATATCATCACTGCTACGGATTACTATACCAAATGGGTGGAAGCCAAGGCGCTCATAACAGTCTCGGCCGCCGACGTGGAAAGTTTTCTTTGGAAGCAAATCTTCTCTAGGTTCGGGGTTCCTTATGCCATCGTATCGGATAATGGCACCCAATTCGTAGCCGACGCTATAAAGGCCTTGTACAAGAGACGGGGAGTTCAGATGAAAACGGCTTCGGTTTCCTATCCACAAGGAAACGGCCAGGCTGAGGCAGCCAACAAGGCAATTTCCAACGGGTTGAAGAGGCGACTCGTCAATAAACGTGGCAAATGGGCAGCCGAACTGCCTGATGTATTATGGGGCTATCGTACTACTCCACGGCGTGGGACTGGCCGGACCCCTTACTTGATGGCATTCGGGGTTGAAGCTGTACTTCCTGTGGCAGTAACCCGACCGACGGCTCGAACCAAAACCTTTGACGTTCCAACAAACGATGCTATGTTAGCCACCGAATCAGATCGCCTTGACGAGCTCCGAGACGATGCTCATGTCAAGTATGCGGCCTATCAACAGCAATTGGCTCGGAGCTATAATAAGAAGGTCCGAACACGGCCATTCAACGTTGATGATCTTGTGCTTCGGCAGGTGGTCCAAAAAAAAGAACTGAAGAAGTTTATGCCCAAGTGGGAGGGTCCCTTCCGCGTGGCCAAAAAGGTCGGCTATGGTTCTTATGAACTCTCCGAAATGGACGGCACTGCCATTCCGAACCACTGGAATGCGCAGCTATTGCGAAAGTTTTATGCATAGTCAAATTTTCCTTGTAGTACGTTTTCATTTCAATAAAGGGTAGTACCCGGCAGTTTGTTTTTTCGATTGTTTTCCTTGGCAAGTATATGGCACATGATTATTTGCTAAATTCGAGATTGTTCTATTTTTAAGTTTTTCCCCGGCGCTGTACATTACTTCGCCGAAGAAGAGGTTAGGTACGGCATTTCCCAACTTTGGCGATACTTCGGCAGACCTCACATGCTTGTAAGCCGCCGCCGAAGCAGGGGCTAGGTACGGCAAATTGAGAATCAGAAACCGTGTGCACGAAGTGCGATACACGAATCCAATGCATGGAGTGCAAAAACAATTACTGATATACATGAAGTGCAATCAGTTAGGTACGGTGGATTATAGTACGATACACGAATCCAATGCATGAAGTGCAAAAACAATTACTGATATACATGAAGTGCAATCAGTTAGGTACGGTGGATTATAATAGCAAGTAGCAAATTCATTCAGTTCAAACCAAACCATTACAAGATCTGCCCCGGCTAGTTGAAACATCGATGAGGCCCCCACAAAAAAAAAAAAAAGAAGAAGAAGAAAAGAAAAGAAAAGAAAAGAAAAGAAAGATCTATTCAGCGGCCAAAACGCTAGAGTTCGGCTGTGGCTTATTGGAGGGGCTTGGCTGCAAGTTGCTGGAGGAATTCGGCTGCTCAGGAGGCAGGGTCGGCTGCTCTTCTGGAGGGGGGATCTCCGCCTGTCCCAGCGGGGGCACAACAGGAGGTTCTCTTCTGTGGTCAGCCTCAGGAACTTCGGCGTAGTCGAGGCCAACTTGATACCCATGCAGAAAGGAGGAGCGGTGGGTGTCCTCTCTTCCCTTCATCTCTCCTTCCTTGAAGGCCTTGACGACCAGGCTTTGCACCTGCTGCTGGTAATACTCACCAGCCTCGTTATAGCCGGCGTCACCGGCGTCCTCCAGCCGTTTGGGGAGATCCTCCTCCATCAGCTGCTTCTCCCTCTTGAGCCGAATAATTTCCTCCTCGGCATCCTTTATCCGAAGAAGCAGCCGATCCCTTTCCTACCGAACAGTTCCGGCCTCAGCAAGGTCCGCCTCCAGCTTCTCGACCCGATCGGCGAGTTGATTCGCCTCTTTCCTCTTCACCTGCAAGTCCTCCCTTAGGGACCTCTTGGACGCCAAGAGAACATCCATGTCCTCGAAGGCCCTGCTGGCGCATTGCCCGTCCTGCAAAGGGAATGAAGGAAAAATACATGAGACATTCAGAAAGGGAGAAGTACAAAACTCGAGAACTCACAAAGTACATACCTTGGCAAGGAAGAGGCATAGCTCGGCCATGTTTTTGGCCTTGCCGGTCGGCAAGCCCCCCATGTCCTTGGGGAGGGCCAAGCCCTTCAGGAGGGTCATAGCCAAAAGCGGGCTCTCCTCCAAGCTGTCCTCCACGGAGATCACGTGGCCATCCGAACATTCAAAGTCCGGAACAAAGGGCGCCGAAGGATCATTAGGGTTGGCAGGATCGTCCTCGGCGACCCCAGACGGCAGGACCTCCACGTCTTCGGCAATTTGGGCTTCTTCCTGGCCCGTTGATCCTGTTCCTCAGCCGCCGGGTCTCTTTCCCTTCGGTGGCCTGATTGGGTCCCTTCGGCGGCCTGATTGGGTCCCTTCGGCACGAGCCGCGCGTGGCTGCCTTTGCTGCTCCGCCGGGCCAGGAGGGATTGGGTCCGTTTGCTCCCTCCGCTCCGGCAGACCCGAGGTTGATAGATCTTGGGCCTCATATTGCAACTGAAGTGCCTGCCCGGCAGCGGTAGCCAAGTCAACGGTTTTCCTCACCATCCTGCTCTTGTCTTTTCGGTGGACAAATCCGGCGTACGTTGGCTCGTAGTTGAGGAGGGTCGGAGCGTCTCGATCGCCGCACCGGAGCAAAGCTATTAAGTTGGGCCACCTGCCTGTGACAAGAAGTCCCTTGTTCGGCGCCGAGCAATCTGCAAACAAAATGTTAGTATAATGCCGGAATCAAAAAGATGCGAATTGAAAAGCGTGAGAAAGTATCGGGCGCATTCCCATTGCCGGGGAACCCTCGCACTCGAGGAATTCTGTACGGCCTCTCGATCGCCGACCCGGATCTGGTTGGGTGAGAATAGTCAAGGAGGGGGTTGATAGGTCCCCACTCGAAATTGCCGGACACTTTGACCAGAACGTTGCCCCACTTCTCTGTGTCGTAGAGGCGGTCCACCAAGTGATCAAAGTGTTGCCGGGTGGTGAGGTAGTACTTGTCGTACTTGGGGTTCCTTGATACCATGTACATGAGCATCAAGTCCCCTAGAGTGAACGGCAGGTCGTTCCTTTCAGCCAACCTTATCGGCGAACACAGGATCCGCCATGTGTTGACTGCGACCTGAATCGGTGCAAGGTTGTAGTCCGCCAGGAAGTAGCGGAGGAAGGGGCTCATTGGGAACCGTACACCCCCTTCGGTGATGGCATATAATGGGAGCACGATGAAGTCCTCACCGAAAGGGATGCGATCGGCGGTTACCCTCTCGACCTGGACGTCGTCTGGGATCAGGTACTTCGTCCGAAAATGTTCAGTTAGACCCCCAAGACCGTCGCCGAAGAAATGATTGTATGGCATGGGTCCAAGCCCAGATGGAGGTGGGGGAATAGCGTCAACATCCCTTGGCGGTCTCGATGGGGCTTCTGATCCCCCAGCACTAGATGTATCCGGGAGTCCACTGGACGACGTGGAGGTGCCAGCTTGGGCACCAGCTGCCATCCTCTCGGCATGGTCCTCTTGAATAGGGTCCAGTCCGGCGGTTTGGCACGAAGAGGTCCCTTGGTCAAGTTGGGTGGCCCTCCACGCGCTATCATCCGATTGAAGTGGGACATGGATGCCAGGGATGATGGGCAACCCAGAAAATCGAGGGAAGTTACTGGAGCTCTCATCGAAGCTCCTGTATCCCTTTCCGAGGCTTTGAATCGTCTCCAACAGGCTCGGATATGCCTCGGGGTCTACGTCCGGGGAGTTGATGCTTGAGTCCACCATGCTGAAGACCTAAACAAAGATGAGTGGATGGGTGAGAACTATTTCAGCACGGCTGCTCTCTTGCACCTGACTCCCGCCGAGGGAGATCCCGGTGGATCTCCCTCGGTGTGAGACGAGGGACTGATTTCCCAGAATGGACGATCGCCGAGCCATGCATAGCAAGGACCCCCGTCCTTGGGATTCCAAATCAAGGATTACGGCCAAAGATGGCCGGAAACGTCTTGATTTTTTTTAGAAAGGGTAGTTTGAAGGCACAATGAGAACTTCAAACTGCTGTATGACTTGAAAGAACAACCAGTAAAAGTGGCAGAGATACCTGAAAATCCTAACGTTGAACGGTGGAGAGAGGCGGAGCAGTGGGTGGTTGCTGGGGCCGCAGAGCAAATCTTCTGGAGATCTAGAGCGAGAAAACGAGAGCGAGGAAGTAATTCCGTCTCTTCCCCCCTTCCCTTATATAATGGATGTAATGGGGGGGGGGGGAGAGGAAACTTGGGGGATCCCGCACTGGAACCAAGCGACGCCACACCGCCCATCCCCGTCGCGCCACGTGGAATCTAGCGTTGGTCCGTACTCAAGAGATTTCCCCTTCACGCCACGTGTCGCCCTATATCGTCCTAAACCCCCTCCCAACCGTTCGATCTCTGATCCCTGACGATCCCATCAATCCCGTCTGCAGCAAGACATCATTATTCTCAGAACTCGAGCCATCTTTTCGTGTTCCCCGTGGCTACCCGGTTAAGTTCGGCGAACTCTCGCCGTTCAACTTCCTCCGTTCCATGGCCAAATAGCGGAGGAAGTTGAGGGGCTATTGTGGCGGATGGCGCTCGGCGATGCTCCGAAAATTACGGTTCGGTCGGTAGGTTCGGCGTATTGTGTCTAGGAATGCCTCGAACGAATTCGTCTAACAGAAGGGACGGCGTGCTCTTCGTTCGGCGGGTTATCACCGATGGGCCAAATCCTCCGACGGATTGAGGCAGACAGTTGGTTCGGCAGGTTCTCGCCGAGCATATCGTGGGACAGCACCTCGCGGGGGATGGACTGCGTCCGACACAAAGAATGGATTCAACGGCAGCCCGTCGAGTCCATGATGTCGTCGCAGCCAGGTCGGTCTGATCGGCAGAGTTCCCAGCCACCGAACGTCCCCTACTCCCTGATGAAGAAAAAGGAAGTGTTGGGTAGGGGAGACAG
>BPLS01014399.1:0-14916 GCA_019656275.1 Rhododendron kiyosumense | reverse complement strand
ACCTATATGGAGAAGTTTTGGGCATGTAAACCATTATTCATTAATGAGTGCATATTTTATTATGAATGAGAAAGGAAGTAGAGAAGATTTTGGTCACAACAAGAAAGGAAATCTAGAAGAGAAATTAAACTGTTAATATTTGCCCAAAATTTCTTGTGTTGTACTTTTTTTTATCGGTTCTTGTGTTGTACTTTACATAGTCAATGATGTCTAATCCGTTTCCATGAGTAGTTTATGACCTTTTTCTTCTTTTTCTTCCTTTTGAAATTCATAGTTTCTGCAAGTAATAGGCTTGCGTATTGTTTTTTCATGTCAAAAATTTCCAGGTAGATATGGATACAGAAGATGGAGATTCTGCACATGCCCTCCCTGGTTTAGATGAAAGAAATGAGATCACAGTCCTTATCTCGCATGATTGTTTGCCCGATGGTATGCTGAGTCAATCACTTGTTATGCAGTTTGGAATTTTTTTTTCGTGTCTGATTATTTGTGATTTCTGGACATCTGATCTCCGGATATTTATGTCTTCCTATTGCCAATGGGGTATTCTCATTTGTATGTTTTAGAATCAGCGTGCCTAAGAAGCATCGACATGCCTAAGTGGCTGCCATATCCGTGTCGTATGCATCGGGGACACTGACAATGACACGAAGGGAGCACTCGAGGAGTCGTATGAGACAGTTATGATAAAATTTTAGCAGTAAATGTTTAGAACACGACATGCGTGTCTCAACTTGAGACACTAAGGGGACACCACGTGGTGTCACTTCATAATAGAATTCTTTTTTCAAGGGTTAAAAATTATACTACAAGTACAAACATGTCACTTGTGCCCTGTTGTTTGTTTTTTCATGGATCATCTTTTTTTATGTAGAAGCAGTTTTAGTTTTCATATTTATGCTGAGTTGGTGTTGATTTTTGTTAGTTTTGGGTATGTGTGGATATGTATATTTATTTAATTTTGTTGTGTCTCCTACCGTCCACTTATATCGAATTGTCGTGTCATGTGTCTATATTTGAGTCTATGTTGTGTCTGTGCATCTTAGAGCAGCACTTTGTCTGATAGATATTTGTTAAGGTACAGCATATCTAGTTGGCCATCCAGTACTATGGTGGGCACTAAAACGGCTCAAGACCACCAGAGGTGGAGGAGGAGAGAGACAAACTTAGAGAGAGGGATGTCAGTGTAGAGTGGCCAACTAGAGAGTGAAGTATGCTCAGTGTGTATCGGATGTTTGTCCTCAATGCTATGTCAAACCATCCTTGTAAAGCAACCTTGGATGAGAATGAAGCCAACTGGTACGCTTCCTATGATGGTGGACAGAATGGACGTTGACAAGGCTCTCTTTGAGTCCTACCATTGGAATGTTGGACTCCATCTTATGGGATTCACAGATGTAATTTAAGTGATATGTGGAGACTTAGAGTTGAGTCAGGTGGTAGATGTGATGTGGGCTACCCGATGTCAATCGTTAGTTGTTATACACTTATGATGTACTCCCTCTGTCCCTACGCGCAAAACTTGGCCTTTAAAAAGATGTATAATCAAATTTTTTTTTTCACAAATCAATAGATATCAATGAGTTCTTTTAAGTTGGAATTTTTTTTGAAATTTTTTTTTTTAACGACCTTGGTTTGCGGGCTGGACACTTATTTAGGGACGGAGGTAGTATCATATGTTGGTCAACAACCCCTCTCTCTTCATGACCAGTCAAGGTAGTGCTCCTCTCAGAGGTTGAGTGACTTGAGCCTTGACAAACTCTTCTTTATGGCCTTCAAACCAGTGCGTTTTTTGGTCCCGAGTCCTGACTAAGGTACCCTAGCTCGTACTAGGGTAGGGTGTTGTGGAGTTGCTAGGGTTTTGTACTAGCATGATAAGAGGCTTCACACAGGGGGTCTATTGCATGGAGCCCTGTGTAATTTGATTGGAGGGAGGACATGGTTCTAGAAGGGCTCCTTGCCTTACCGGTTGGTCATGGGACCGCTGGGAATTGCCTTTTGCTGAGGTCCTTCTGGATACCCATGGTACCTTTAATTGGAAAATATGCTAAGGGCTCTAGTTCCTTGTGATTTGGGTTGCTTTTTTAGTAGCTAGCTAATACTATTCACCTTTCTGATGCCAATGTTTTTTTTTTGGATTTATGCTGTTGAGATGGAAAATGAATTTACTACCTTACTGTATATGAGAAAGATACCTTTGGAAATCGAAAAACTGTGAAGCTAGTTAATTTAATACACGCGAGAGGATTTTCTTGAAACGTTTTCATAGTACACCATTTGTTAGTTGTTTCATGTCTTGCGAGGCCGGGATCCTGGTTATACCACTTACATCCTTTGATTATTTAGGTTCATTGAAGGATGATAAGAAATGGGATGCTGAAGGAGAGCATCTTGTGGAAGAAGTGAAAGAATTGGGCAGAAGTAAATGGTCAGATGATTTGGATGATGGTAATGCCAAAAGAACTGAAGCTACTAAAAGGAATTTAAGTTCTGTTTCTGGGTTGATCAAGGCTTACGCCAAGGGAGGTAAATCTGTGCATTGGGGTGACCAGGTATGCAATACATATTGGATTTGGAATTTTTATGAGGCATTCATGACCATTCATGACCATTCTTCTCATTACTATATGTCAAACAAAAAAAAGGGCCCTGTTGTTTTTCTTTCTTGTGTCTTCATTTGGTGTGAGTTTCTGTACTTGAGAGAGTGTAGGATTTCCATAAATAAAGAGAATATTCACTGATGTTTTTTGATACATTATCACTATTACTTCTACTTTTTGTGACAAGAATGATTGAGGGATGGTGAAATAAGCTGGCAGTCTGCCCAAAATAATACAAATCAAGCTTTAAAATGGAAGAAGCTAAGGTTGGAAACGATTGTTGATTACCTTGTGCAATAATGTTGACAATCAAGTTTGAAACAAGTAAACCTCTCTAGCACTGGCTTTTGGTTTTTCCAAACTTTAGGCCTTGGAACAAGTGTTTTTTTTCTTTCTGAAAGTCTGAAATTGATCAGTTCTTTTACCCCACTTCCTTCCCTTACCAAAAGATAGGAGAGCACACGTTCTCCCGAAGTTATGGGGACATGGTTCTCGAGTGCCCTAGTATACTGTACTTGTTCGCCTACGTTTTGGGGTACGGTCAGTTAACTGGGAGGATCACCCTCGCAATTCAAAGTTTTTTTCTGAAAATTTCTACCTTGTTGACCATGACAACAGTCATGACTATGAGTGGACTCATGACTATGGCAGGGTGGTATGCTCAAAAAAAAAAAAAAAATAGAGAAAAGAAAGAAAGAAATCTCCTGATTGGCTAATTACTGTTCATTCAATGGTGCTTAAAAGCACGAAAGGGAAGCGAATGTACAAAATTGCGCTTTTTGCACATAATCATATTTTTCGTCTCAGATATAGAACGTATTATCAGCTTTAGCATTATTATCCCAATCATAGCAAGCAGGCCCTTTTCCGTACATAAGTATGAATGGGCCTTTGATTTGCTATAAATTACCAATGGCAGGATACTATGCTAGATGTTGATGGTCCCATGCGTATAAGGATAATGATATGCACTCTAGGATTGCATTGCTTATGTTTACCATCCTGGTGATTTTTGTTTTTTTTCCTTTTTCATTGTTTTTTATTCCGATACTTCATTTTAGTCATGGCTTTCAAGTATTATGGTTGTAAATGTTTTGTTAAGCACAAGAGAAGTTTTCAGAAAAAACTCTGCTTCCTTATAACTAGGTCACTAGCTGGGTCACTTCATTGTAATATTATCCATCATTTGTTATTTTCAATTGTTTGGGTTAAGTATTATTGTTTGTTCTCCATTGCACTGGAGATTCTTAGATATTGAACAATCAAACATTAAATTCGTACCCACAACTTTTGTAAAATTGCCCTACTGTTTAACCATTTTCCTCAAACAAAAAAGGTTCAAGAGAATTCCCAACTCAAATGATCTATTTGTACCAAAAAAAAGTCAGACAATCTCAGAGATATCTAGTTTTTTCTTTGTACCATTCATTTTGGCAGATGTTTTGTTGTTTTCGAGGCACGGAAAGCAATTTTCTTTATTTTTTTCCCTGGATTCTGGAAAGCCTATTTTAACTGTTAGTATCTTATATCTTGTTCCTCGGCTTATCCTCTTTGCAGGTTGGCTCTACTGGCTTTTCCATAGGTGTGGCTAGACAAGTAAACGTATCCTTGGTTATTGGGCCTGGAGCTGGATACAACTTGGTGGGTACCCTGGATATCACTTCCTGTTTCTTTCTTGTTCTGTGATGTTTGTAATAGACACATAGGCATGTATTATTTTCTGAAACGATTGAAAATTTGGTGGATGGTTTTTGGCGGTGGGGGTTGGTTTGCTTCTATGGCGATGCAAGGTTTTTTTTTTTGGCTGTGCATTTACTTTTCCGGACGCTCATATTTAGGTTTTGGTTCATGGTTTTTCTTGAATTTTTTCCTCACCTAATAACTATCTATATGCATCCTCTTGAATGAGGATTCGCGCTTTTCATTGGTAACGCATGCAGATATCCAACCCTGTACCAGAAGAACCTGTGTCAACCCGGATTTCTGGCAAATCGAAAGGGCAAAGTGTATTCCAAGAGAGAATCCGTGCGGAACGCGAGTCTTTTAAAGCCGTTTTTGATAAGAGGCGACAACGAATCCGTGGTCTCAACCTGGAGGAGGAATAATAGTACAAGAAAAGTGGGTTTTCCAAGTTATCTTTAGTTTTTTGAAAATTCTTCTTGTACTAGGCATTGTAGACGACGGGAGGAGTTATAGTCGTTCGTTCCACATCCTTGTAATTGTACAATCCTGATGGCTTCGAACTAATGGTAAAATCATCACCTAGCATGAGGTATTGCAGTGGTGGTGCGAACTATTTCATCCAATTTTGTGATTAAAAGTTGCAGTGTAATACGAGTGTGAGCCTCTCTTAACTTGCATGGTACAATACTTTTTCAAGTAGTGCATGAATAGTACAAACTTAAGGGATCCGGATCCTTTGTAAGGATCCTCACAGAGGATCCAGATTCCAATCATGGGACTTTACTCACCTCGGTGTTGTTTGCCGAACCTCGGCATTTTTTTGCTCCACTTTGGACTTACTATAATTATCCAAATTGTTCATTTTATCCATCTCGCTCGCATACGCTCATGAAAAGATTCATCTTGATTGAAAATCTAGAGATCCATGAACGTATTGTATAAAATTACGGTCCGCATGACTTTGAACACAAAGAATCAATTTTATACGAGTCATTTATGTATCTAAAAGTGTCTGAAGAAAATGAATTTTTCCACAGATTTTCTCAGCGATAAATGCAAAATGAACAGGTCGAATAATCATTGTGAGCCGAGTATAAGGCAAAAAATGTAGAGGTTTTGAGGGGTCTGGTGGTGGATAAGGGTGAGGAAGTAAGTTGGACTCACAATCATGTGACGTCGGCAACAATTAAATCAGTTCTAGCAGACAAATAATCCAAGAAAGAAAATAAATTTACGAAGGACACATATAAAAGAGAATTAATAAGTAGTTCTAATTTTCGACAAGACTCGACTCATCCAGGAACAACCGATTATCCTCCTTATAGCTTCTAAAATTTAATGTTAAAATTTGACCAATTTGCCTTGTAATTATACTTGATAGTTGTTCCAAGTTTATTTTCTCATGCATGGTGAGTTGCTACGTTTTAGGGTGTGAAATTTTTCGACATGACTGAGACCGGTACAAAAGAATGGAAAAAAGACGAAGCCGTTAAAGAATTTCATGCATACTAAACCGGCCCAAAACCTAAGGTGCTTGGTCAAGTGGCATGAGACAACAATCAAAGAACTTGTTCTCAAGAGGTCGCAAGGTCGACACAATTAATCCCTGTGCGTTTTCTTATTCTTCAAGCTTGCTATAATGCTATGTTGTTGCTCTAATGCATAAACAAAGAGGAGTTGGATTTTAGCAGTTCTAAATTTTATGTCAAATCTCTTTCTCTTTTAATTCCAGCCCACACATGCAATTTGCATTTAACCAAAAAATTAAGAAAGCATTTCTCTAGTCTAGCAATAGAAGAAGGTTAATAAGTTTTGGCATCTTAAATACAATAAAACTATGAGAAAACCATTTGGTGTAAATCACATGCAGACGGCGTTGCGTGGAATTCATTTCGGGGGTTCCATACAAATTATCGGAAGCCACTCAATTTATTTAAAAAAAAAATTAAGGAAACAATTAGCTCAACCAAATATCAGTTAAGGATTTGATCAATTCTTAGCTCAAATTTTAGACAAGAAACGGACGGTGCACATACTAGCATGTGGGGCCCACGCCGGGTGCTGTACGAATAATCCGAGCCATTCAATAGTTTTTAAAAAAACAATTGAGTGGAGAACAAAGAAAAACAGACGTAACAGAGATTAGCACCCTTAATCATGTAAAAAAATTATTTATATCAATACAAGCTCAAACATACAATATATAAGTTTCATAATTACATCTCCCCAAGAATTTATCATTTACAACTTGCCGCCACCATCGCATGATTATAGTTTATAAACATACAATGTAGAAGCTCACCGACTGCTCGTTGAGTTTCAGCCTTTGGTTAACGAATCAGAAGGGTTAAGGGCCGCCTAGAAGAGCGGACGAGAGCGTACATACCATGTCGCGGGTGCCCAAGAATGAATTTGGTTGCATCGCGCTCCCCACGTATCAAGTTTATGCTCCAACAATGAGAGATTTAGAAAGAGATTATGACTAGTAACATAAGAGAGATAAAAATGGCTGTCTTGCTTAATAATTAACTTGAGGCGGATTTGGCTTAATAATTAAGCTGAATTACTTCTTTTTTATTCAGTTCTTTTTTGCATTTAATATTTTTTTGTGAATTATTAATTTCGCTTTACGGGCGGAGCACATTGACATGCCTTTTTTCTGAGAATTGCTTCGACAGGTATTATTATGATCTTCTGGTTCATTGCAACAATACTTTCTGATGCGGTTGACTGCTACCAAGTACACAACTTAGTAAAAGACCCTAAGTTTCAGATCTACGGAGTTTAATACGTAAAACGAGAACCCAATAATATTGTGCTTAAGCGTCCTTAAACCTATTAAAAACCCGTGAAAACAAACAAAGAGAAAATGCATGAACTAAATAAGAGGAAGAGAGATACTTGTTAATTGTTATGAGTGTTGGAAGGGAGGGTATCAGTATATATTTGGAAAAGATTTTTGAAGGGAAAGACTTCTTCTATTTCACACTTGAACTTTTTTGACATAGTACATAATGAGTAGAACCCACATATACTTATAGTGTTTTATGGAAGGTTCTAGATATCTTTTACAAGATGGTTTATAAGTACATTCTAGATTTTACACATGTGACTTATATTAACAACAAATATCTAGATACTTTCCAAATATTTTCTAGAACTCTAGAAACAAGATATTTATACTCCTCCAATAATATTTACTATTTGGGATTGCCTTGGATTTTATCTTTATTTTTCTTGGGCCAAAATACCAAATCAAGTTTACCCTCCAACAATGAGAGATTTAGAAAGAGATTATTACTAGCAACTAGGGGTGTTCAAGAAAACCGCCCGAACCGTAAAATCGGTCTGATCCGGACTCAACCGACCTATTTGGTTTGGTTTTATGGTTCTGCATGCGGTCAGGTTATGGTTCCAAAAAAATAAGAATCGTTAATTTTGGTTCAGTTACTGGTTCTCAATTAAAAAATCGTGGTTAGAACCGAACCGTTTAAAATTAATATATATATATGTCACGACCTGATTTTTCAACGTAAATATAAATGATTTTCATAATAAAAACACTCATAGATATCCTTACGGTACCCAAAAGATATCACCATATTCTCATTCCCAAGTAAGTACTTCCAAATCCATAAAGTTCCAAAATATTACAATATCGGCTCAACGGCCCCAAATTAGCAAAAGTATCCAATTTCGAAGGAGAATTAATTAATACAATATTCCAAGTTAAAAGAATTACAACTTTAGTTACAAATACATCTTTCCAAAAGAAATTTACAAAAGATGGATAAGTAACTCCTTGGTTAGCTTCCAAAAATAGTGACCACACTCCAAGCACTCCAAACAATGCAATCTACGGTCCCGGATTAGTACCTGAAAATAATATAAGGCTTGAGCTACACTAGCCCAGTAGAAAAGTCTACACAAACTCTATATGCAAATGAGCGAGACAAACGAATAAATAATGGAAGATCAAGACAACGGAGGAAGTACAATTATTATGAACAAGTGTTCCAAGATCCCCAATCTTTCTTTTATTAAATCCATAAATCACACCCGTCCAATCTACGTCTCAATATGTCGTCTCACTTTTGTGTGTCTGAGCCGAAGCTCCTGCCAGGCTAATTTTGGGACCCCGATATCCCCTGCCAAGTCACCCACCGTAAAGGCTAGGCCTTGAATAATTATTTTGAGCATTGGCTCCTGCCAGGCTAATTATGGGACCCTGAATATCCCCTGCCAGGTCACCCACCCGTCGATGGGCCCCACATGTTCGCGCGTTGTTACTGTACTCAAGTGTACCGTTCGTAAAACAATGTACAATTCGTAGCTCATCCTCATCATTTTAAAAGAAATTCACATTTTCGGACTAATTCAAGTTGGATGCTTCAATGACCATGGCATCATGCATGATTGATCAAGCCATCATAATGAGTAATAAACTAACCATTTAATGTCCTAGGAAGACCTTTAGGCTTGGAAAAGAAAAAGGTCGGCACATGCAAATTTCTGGGTTTTGTCAGGTGACCTACCGGTAGGAATTTGGCTCCTACCGGTACAACTCGAAAACAGGAAGTGCAAAATTTGGTCCACAGGAGTTCTACCGGTAGAAATAAAATTGATACCGGTAGGTGAGAAAAATTAGCAGTCCTACCGGTAGGGAACAAGTCCTACCGGTACAAACACAAAACAGAGAGTACACGTTATCACAAAAACAAGGTTCTACCGGTAGAGAAAAACGTCCTACCGGTAGGAATTCAACATTTAGCGATTTTTTTCAGAAGTTATCAGATTTTCGTCCAGACCAAACAATAACCACAACAAGCTCAAACAAAGCATGGAGATACTCAAATAAGATGAAGGAGAACCCAAATAACATATAAAGAGAGGTAGAATTCCCTACCTCGAGTATCCAAATCGCAATCGAAAAGAATGGAGCGAACCCTAGCTTCCGGAGTCCCAAGCCAAGCAAAATACACCAAAATGAGCTTTGTCCAACGCAATACGAGCTCCAAAATGCGAGTAGAAAATAATTTGGGAGTTGATTGTTGTGGATTTTGGGTTTGGAGATGAGTTTTTGGTTTAGAGAGTAAGAGACCGAGAGAGAGCTGAGAGTTGAGAGATAAGAAAAATGAAAAAGAAAAAAAAAGGTTTCACTGGTATATACACACGGCACACACATGCACAAATTGCATAAAAACCCATGACTTTCAACTTCTTTCACATGAGACCCCACATTCATAATTAAACCATTTTCGTCCCTTTATTTTCTTTTATTTTCTTTTATTACAATATTTAAATTAATTAGAAAATTTACGGGTCTCTACATCCTACCCTCCTTAAAGGAATTTCGTCCTCGAAATTTAAACAACCATGCTCAACTAAATCATGCATCATTTAAATATGCAACAAATCTATCCACCAATATTATGCAACAAATCAAACACTATGACACTTTAAATTTTCAAACACTCACATTTGTTCATTCCGGAAATAGATGCGGATATTTTTCTCTAATCTCGTCTTCTCGTTCCCAAGTCGACTCCTCGCTACCCTGACTCCTCCACAAGACTCGAACTAACGGTATCGTCTTACCCCTCAATACTTGATCACGCGAATCTAGGATACGGACCGGTTCTTCCCCATAAGATGCATCGGCCTCCAACTCGAGTTCGGACCACTCTAACACATGCGACGGATCCGGTTCGTACTTCCTCAGCATAGACACATGAAACACGTCATGGATACCCGATAACCTTGGTGGTAAAGCCAAGCGATACGCAACCTCCCCGATTTTCTCAATAATGTCGAACGGCCCGATATAACGCGGCGATAGCTTTCCCTTTTTCCCGAAACGTGATAAACCTCTACGCGGCGATACTTTGAGAAATACATGATCTCCCTCTTCAAACGACAACGGGCGACGACGACGATCGGCATAATTCTTTTGCCTACTTTGCGCGGTCAACAACCTTTGACGGATCACCTTAACTTGTTCGGTCGTTTTCTCTTGAGCTTTCTTAAGGCGTTGGCGTATTGCTTTCATGCTCTCGGAGGTCTCCTTAATCATATCCGGCCCCACTAACGTAGCCTCTCCCAATTCGGTCCAACACACAGGCGATCGACACGGTCTCCCATACAAAGCCTCGTACGGTGCCATTTCGATACTAGATTGATAGCTATTGTTGTACGCGAACTCGACTAATGGCAAATGATCCTCCCAACTACCCCGGAAATCCATCACACAAGCTCGAAGCATATCTTCCAAAATTTGAATCGTTCTCTCGGATTGTCCATCGGTTTGAGGATGATACGCAGTACTAAATAAGAGATTTGTACCCAAAACAGCTTGCAAACTCTGCCAAAAACGCGCGGTAAATCTCGGATCTCGATCGGACACGATGGATACGGGAATCCCATGGAGTCGAATGATCTCTCGAATGTACAAACGGCTAAGCACCTCAACGGAATCTGTAACGTGAATAGGCAAGAAGTGAGCGGTCTTAGTCAAACGATCCACAACTACCCAAATAGCGTCATGCCCCCTCGGTGATCTCGGTAAACCCGTAACAAAATCCATGGTCACGTTCTCCCACTTCCACTCGGCTACTGGCAATGGTTGTAACTCCCCTGCGGGTCGTTGATGTTCCGCTTTCACTTGTTGACACGTGAGACACTTGGATACGAAAGTCACAACATCCCTCTTCATTCCGGACCACCAAAATTGCCTACGCAAGTCGTGATACATTTTCGTTCCTCCTGGATGTACGGCTAATGGAGAATGATGAAACTCTCGCAATATTTCCTCTCGACACGAAACGGGTACGAACAACTTCCCTTGGTAGCGCAAACTTTGATCGGCATGGATCATCCACCCTTCTTGAGCTTTCCCACTAAGGAATTTTGTACGAAGTTCATCCGCCTCATCATCGTGTTGTTGAGCCTCAATCACTCGGGTCGATAAAGTCGATTGCACTGTCAAATTACACAACGTGACCCCCTCTTGAACATCCTCAAAGTACATGGCATATGAGCCCAAATCGTTCATTGCTTTCCACTCATGAATTGCTAAGCTCGCAAGATGTCTCGGTTTTCTACTCAACGCGTCTGCCACAACGTTCGCTTTTCCCGGGTGGTATTGCAATTCGAAATCATAATCCTCCAAATGCTCCATCCATCGGCGTTGACGAAGGTTAAGTTCCTTTTGAGAGAACAGGTATTTCAAACTCTTATGGTCGGAAAAGACTTCAAATTTCTCACCGTACAAATAATGGCGCCAACTTTTCAAAGCAAAAACGACGGCCGCAAGTTCTAGATCGTGTGTCGGGTAATTCCGCTCGTGAGTTTTCAATTGCCGTGATCCATACGCTACTACTCGTCCCGCTTGCATCAACACGCACCCCAACCCTTCCTTAGATGCATCACAATACACGGAGTAGCCAACTCCACGTTCGGGCACAATCAAAACAGGTGCGGTAGTCAAACGCTTCTTTAACTCTTGGAAAGCCGTCTCACACGAGTCACTCCAAACAAAACGGGTTCCCTTGCGCGTTAATCTAGTCATCGGTGCCGCTAAACGAGAAAAGTCAAGGACAAAGCGACGGTAGTATCCGGCTAAACCCAAGAAACTACGGATTTCAAACACGTTCTTCGGTTGCTGCCAATTCATAACCGACTCTATCTTTGCTGGATCAACAGACACTCCACCTTTCGAAACCACGTGACCCAAGAATTTGACTTCCGATAACCAAAACTCACACTTACTAAGCTTAGCGTACAATTGGTGCTCTCTCAGAAGTTCAAGAACAATGGCTAGATGGGTTCGGTGTTCCTCCTCCGTAGGCGAATAGATTAAAATATCATCCACAAAGACGACAACGAAACGATCGAGATAAGCACGAAAAATACGATTCATCAAGTCCATGAATGTAGCTGGAGCATTCGTCAAACCGAAAGGCATAACAACGAACTCATAATGGCCATAACGAGTGCGGAAAGCGGTTTTAGGGATGTCCTCTCTACGAACCCTTAACTGATGATAGCCAGACCTCAAATCGATTTTAGAAAAGCAAGTGGCACCCCGAAGTTGATCAAATAAATCGTCGATTCTAGGCATAGGATACTTATTCTTAATGGTTACACGATTGAGCTTACGATAATCAATGCATAAACGGAGTGAACCATCCTTCTTTTGAGCAAACAAAGCTGGCGCTCCCCACGGCGACGTACTTGGACGAATGAATCCCAAATTCTCCAATTCCTGCAACTGAGTCTTTAACTCTCTCAATTCAGCAGGCGCAAAACGATATGGAGGTACAGAAATAGGAGCGGTACCAGGAAGTAAGTCTATCGTGAACTCGACTTCTCTCTCGGGAGGTAAACCAGGTAACTCTTCCGGAAACACATCCGAAAAGTCGCAAACCACTAAGGGTAACTCCCCACGCGCGGAGGCATCCTCATCTAACGTCAAACTCGCTAATAATGGGTAAATCGACTCTAATTCATGAGGCCCACACAAATACGATTCCAACGGTTCCCGACGCTCTCCGAAGAACTCGAAACAAGGACCCTCGGGAGGACAAATACGAACTCGGCGCTTGAAACAATCAATGGTAGCATGAAACGTGGATAACCAATCCATCCCCAAGATAAGATCAAATCCCGACATTTCCAGAACAATGAAGTCGAACACGAAATGACGATCACGAATAACCAACTCACAATCTCGACAGATATGATTTAGAGGCGTTCTACCCCCTAGAGGTGTCTCGACAAACAAAGGAGGACTAATAGTTTCCGGTTCCAATTCCAACGCACGCACAAACGATACAGCAATAAATGAATGCGATGCTCCAGAATCAAAGAGTACTTTAGCAAAAGAGTTGAACAAAAGAAAGGTACCCCTCACAACAGAAGTCTCCGGAGCCTGAGAAATAGTAGGTGGAACAGCAGAAGTGATGTTGAAAACTCGTCCCTGGGTACCCTGACCCTGCACAAAACTTCCCCGCTGACCAGAACCCTGAACAGGTGCGGAAGAACTCGCTCCCCTATCAACCCCGGAACTCTGAGCTGACGTAGTCTGGCGGAAGTGAGGCTGCTGCTGCCTCAAAGTGCCCCTGAACTGTCGGCCTGCTCTATGTCCTGCTCCCTGCTGCTGAACGGAACCAGATTCACTACGCGCTCCCGACCCCTGAGGACAGTTCCTTGCGAAATGATCCGTTTTACCACAAATGAAACAAGCCTTCTCGAGCTGCGGACACTGAGCACGAACGTGTCCAGGTTGGTTGCACTTGTAACATACGGGCGAAGGTCTGGATAGAGCACCCCGAGTCCCCAAAGAAGAAGGCGGCCTAAAGTTCGACGAACTACCCTGTGGTGTCTGAGATGGTTCCCTCGGCCTTTTCCTCCCCTGACTCCCAAAGCTCCCCGACGAAGAACTTGCATTCACGGTCGGTTGTCGCGGTTCCCAAACTCCCCTATTTCGTTGTGCTTCCTTTGGCATCTCAATACTCCTCGCACACTCAACTACCTCGGCGTATTTCGTCCTGCGTTGCACCATTACCATCCTCCTTAGGGTACTATGCAATCCTTTCTCAAAGCGTCTACATTTCCTCTCTTCCGTCGCCACTAACTCTGGCGCAAAACGAGATAAAGATTGAAACTTCTGTGCATACTCCGACACGGTCATGCCCCCCTGCTCTAACTTCTCAAATTGTTCCCTAAGATTCTCACGGGAAGTTTCCGAAAAATACTGCTCCTCGAATAGTGCCTCAAATTCAGCCCATGTCAAATTCTCCACATCGGGTTCATCTACCTGAGCTGCGGTTCTTGCCGCTCTCCTCGCGTCTTTCCTACTTTCAAGAACGGATTCCCACCATTCACCGGCCTCACCAACAAGTTGCACAGCCACGATACCTATTCTGATATTATCTTCAGTGATATTGAGTGCTCTAAAGAGTTTACGCATTTGAGCTAACCAATGGTCAGCCACCAAAGGGTCGCTACTGGTCCCATCGAACACTTGAGGGTTTCTACGGCTAAACTCTCGCATCGCCACCATGGCTCGATCCTCGACGTTCTCTCTAGGTGCTTGGTTTACTAGATTTGCAGCCGTAAGTGCTGCGACGAGATCCCTAGCGAATTGATTTTGAGCGAGAGGTACACCTGCACCTCGACCAACCCCAGCCCCCGGATTTCCACCAGGATTCTCCCCGAGCTGACTAACCTCATCCTCAGGAGGCACCCCACGGCCACGACCACGGCCACGGCCACGGCCACCCCGATTTCCAGCCCCACTTCGTCTAACACGCGACTTCGGAGGCATCTTGCTACATAATATAAGAGGAAAATCTATTAATCTCAACATTATTACTATAAGGTCAAAACCACGGACTTCCCAACACGGATCAATAACGACTCTATGCCACTCTACAATATCGAAAATGCAATGTCAAGTAATCACATGAATGTTAGTCACACAAGCATGCACAAGTTATGTTAAAATGCGCGACATTTTGAACCCATGAGACGAAATGTCTCCCCACGGTCTCTAGGTGTTCTAAACCTATGCTCTGATACCAAGTTGTCACGACCTGATTTTTCAACGTAAATATAAATGATTTTCATAATA
>BPLS01014378.1:0-13625 GCA_019656275.1 Rhododendron kiyosumense | reverse complement strand
ACTAGAGATTTGAGGTTTGAAGATTGTTTGAAACCTTGCTTTTGAAAACTCAAATTTTGGAAAATGTTTGAGGGAAGATTGGAGACTGAGATTTTCAGAAAACAGGGAAGAAAGAGAGTGATTTTCGTCCCCCCCTCTCAGCTAGTAATGAAGGGGTATTTATAGGGGAGTCCAAAATTATGATTTTAGCTTGAAAATCAAATCAAAATTGAAAAGAAAATAGTTTTGGGGGGAAAAACAGCATCATTGGTCTTCTGGTGGCTCAGGCAAACATCTGACACATGCAGGTTTGAATGGCAATTTTAAAATTTGAACAAAAACGTGGTCAAAGATCAAGCTCAACATCCAATGCTCTATCAGTACTTTTGAGCGCTCAAGAGTGAAGTCCTGAGCGCTCAAAAGTGGTCCCGAGCGCTCAGGAGTGACTTCCCAACTTCAGAAGGGCGCCACGGACACTCCCAAACTCGGATTTGAGTGTTTTTCGAAGCGTTGGAAAGCTAGTTAAGTCCTCTTTCTAACCCAGTTAGTTTCATTCAAATAAATTTTATACACTGAAATGTGTGTCAATTTTACCCTTAGGGTGTCAAAAAAAGCACGGTTTTGGTTTGTAAAAGTCCAAGAAGCATCGTCCAAGCTTTAGCCGGGTCCCATTTTGATTCCTTTTCATCATCGGGGAGCCTTGAGGGCACAAATTAAGGATAGTTAATAGGTCCAAATTGGGGTGTCTACAGGGATCATTTATGAATGGATGGAACTTGCTCCACTTCGCCCTGATTTCTCCCATTTTAATGACTATGTCATTGATAATCTTACAGCAATGTGAACCTCAATCCATGGGATCCAGAACCTAGGGAGGAGGAGGTGGCAAGCAACGAGTTCGATCCATTGGACTACATTATGGATGAAGTAGAGTCAGAGCCATCAGTTACCTTCCCTGATGATGTCAATATCTCCATGCTACAGTTTGAATCCCTCATGAACGTATGGGAAGATGAGCTGCAACCGTTCTTATGGGAAACAGAGGTTAGGCCAAACCCATGGGCAGATTCTGAAGTAGTCAACATGCAGGTAGGAAATGAAGAGTGGACTGTGAACCGAGTAGTAATGGAAGCAGAACAATGGAAGCCTAAAGATCTCTGGGAGGCTATGGTCATTGCTTATTTGGCCGAAAATCTCCAGGGAACTGCCATTGGTTGTAAGCGTAAAGCTCCAATTGACTTATGGACTGAAGAACAGAAATTCTGCCAGATCAACCATTTGGCAAGAAGTGGTCAAGTTTACCAACCCATTAACTTCCAAATCGGAGAATCCTCCAACCTTGTAGCTCCACCAGCAAAGAACCTTCCTCGCGAACCAAAAATCTTTTCCAACCTTTTGCTCCACCAACCAAAGAACCTTCCTGTCCTAAGAAAAACCTGAAGGAATGATAAAACGGCAACTCGAACAAACCCAAACCAAAATGTCTGTGTGGGATGTGCTTGTTCACTCTACCTGCCATCGTGAGGGACTTATCCAAGCCCGCTCCCACTTGAAAATTCCCTCTAACATAACCCTGGACGAGCTTGTGGCACTCATCAAAACCATTCCCATCAAGCATGCCATTACCTTCACTGAACGAGATCTGCCTGCTAAAGGAACTGGTCACAACAAACCATTTCACGTCACATTGAAGTGCCATGGTAAATGGGTTCCAGTAATCCTGGTTGACAATGGCTCTGCAATCAATGTGTATACATTTCGCGTTGATGGATGGAGTATTTGGAAGACTATAAGTTTACCCTACAGTATCACCCCGGCAAGGCTAACGTGGTAGCTGATGCTCTTAGTCGAAAGGAAAGAGCACAGAAAGTCAAGACTGCCATTAAGGACTGGGAAATGCTAGATACTCTCAACGAGTTCAATTTGCGGCCATCATCAGAAAACGGGAACGCTCGATTGTACGCTCTAATTACGGAACCAGCACTTCATCAGGAGATCTTACTAGCCCAAACCTTCGAGCAAAATTGCGAATTCGTCCGGCATCGAATCCGAGAAGGAAAGGCGGTGCCAGGATGGACTATCGAGGAGAATAACAGTTTGAGATTCAAGGGAAAGATATTCGTGCCCAATTTTTGAACTCTTCGAGAAGACGTACTCCGAGAAGCTCACCATTCGAACTTTGCAGTTCACCCTGGTGGTACAAAGATGTATCATGACCTGCGAAGAACGTACTGGTGGGAAGGAATAAAGAAGGATGTAGCACGATTCGTATCCACCTGTTTGGTGTGTCAACAAGTCAAGGCCGAGCATCAGAAACCTGGATGAGACCTTCAACCCTTGCCAATACCGATTTGGAAGTGGGAGCACATCTCAATGGACTTCGTCACTGGATTACCAAGATCTGCCAAGTCCAATACCGCTATTTGGGTGATTGTGGACCGACTCACCAAGTCCGCGCACTTTCTGCCTGTTAAGATGATGAAGAACGTGGAACAACTAAGCCTGTTGTACATTCGAGAGATCGTACGCCTCCATGGAGTACCGATCTTGATAGTGTCTGACAGAGACCCACGTTTTGTGTCACACTTCTGGAAAGGATTGCAAAAAGCATTGGGAACGGACGTAAGGCTTAGCACAGCCTTTCACCCTCAAACAGACGGACAAACGGAGAGGACTATTCAGACTCTGGAGGATATGCTGAGAGCCTGCGCCTTGGATTTCTCTGGAAACTGGGAGCAGCACTTACCATTGGTGGAGTTCGCCTACAACAATAGTTATCAAGCGAGCATCGGGATGGCACCGTACGAAGCTCTATACGGTCGACCCTGTCGATCGCCAGTCTGCTTGACGGATGCTGGAGAGACGGGAATGATCGGGCCTGACATAGTGCGAAATACCACGGAGAAGGTCAAGACCATCAGACAAA
This sequence comes from Rhododendron kiyosumense, assembly GCA_019656275.1. Classification (NCBI taxonomy): domain Eukaryota; kingdom Viridiplantae; phylum Streptophyta; class Magnoliopsida; order Ericales; family Ericaceae; genus Rhododendron; species Rhododendron kiyosumense. The sequence continues at coordinate 10,720 of BPLS01014378.1, read as the reverse complement.
GGATCCAGACTGCTCAAAGCCGACAGAAGAGTTATGCGGACAAACGGAGCCGACCCTTGTCTTTTGCCGTAGGAGATCATGTGTTCCTGAAGATCAGACCGAAGAAAGGAGTCATCAGATTTGGAAAGAAAGGAAAGCTGTCCCCGCGCTACATTGGACCTTTTGACATTGTGGAGAGGATTGAAAGGTTGCTTATTGCCTGGCCCTACCACCCCAGCTGGATCGAGTGCACAACGTGTTTCACGTGTCCATGCTTCGCAAGTATCTAGCATTGCCCACTCACGTTATCAACTGGGAGGATATTTCCATCGAGGAAGATGCAACGTACGAGGAAGAGCCGATAGAGATTCAAGACCGAAGTGAAAAGACTATCCGTAACAAGACGATCAAGTTGGTTCGAGTTTTGTGGAAGCATCGTGGAGTAGGAGAGACCACATGGGAAAGAGAGGAAACCATGAAGATGAATTACCCTCACCTGTTCGAATCCTAGCGTACGCCTAATTTCGAGGACGAAATTGTTTAAGGGGGATAGGTTGTAATAACTCTAAATTTCAATGAATAAAAAGTTATTTATTATTATTCGAGTTATTAATTTTAATTGCTTGAATTACTTTAATTCTTGAAAATTGTCATAATTGCGCTTTAGTCCTTCAAGTTTCATTTCTTGCACTTTAGTCCTACTTAGCAAGCCTAGTTAGCTTCTAACCCTCCGGTTGGAGAAACTAAACTAGGAAGCTATCTAATCACCGTAAAATGACCATTTTGCCCATCATTGGAACTTTTGACCCTTTTGAACCCTGGACTAAGAATTTTAATATTCTTTTTCTTTTAATCAAATTAGTTTTATTCTTTGTCCATTGAACAATAAATGTTAGGGAAACTATTACCCATTGGATAATAGAATCCCATTTGTTTATATTAAAAAGTATACTTACTTTAAAGTACTTTTTATTATTCTAATATTAAAAGTGACCTAATAGCTATTATCCATTGGATAATAGAAGTTAGGGAAAATTTTACCCATTGGATAATAGGGTGAATCTTTCAAGGTACCATGGGATTATTAAACTAATCTTTTTCTTAAAAACCCATGTGACAAGTACTTAATATTTTAATTAAAGGGTACATGGTACCAATATTCCCAAAGTACCCTTTATTATTTTTATTGGGATTTTGAACCACCCATTGTACATGTGTATATATGTATATATATATCTAGTACTTGGTAGACTAAACTAATGCCTTTAGTACCCTATGCCTATTTATGTGCATAAATGGTAAATCCTAGCCTTAAGGCCTATATTGATTTTTTTTTGTACCAAAAGTACTACCTTTTGTATTTGTTTCTCTTGTAATATAACACATGCATGTATATATATATTGTACTTAGCATGAGAGAGAGAGAGAGAGAGAGAGAGAGAGAGAGAGAGAGGCCGAGAGAGAGAGAGAGAGAGGAAGGAGAGAGGGAGGGAGATTTGTTTGTACCATGGCATTGAACTACCAATGTACTTCCAATCTTTGAGAATTTTACTCTTCCAAGCCAAATCTTAACTCCATTGTACTCCTTTATACACCTTTCAATTTCTAAACCCTTAGATCTTGTACAATTCTCATCTCCACCACTCAATTGATTCAAGAATCAAATCTAGTACAAACCCTAGCCATGCAACCCTAAGATTTTTGCATTGATCTTCCATCAAAGTTGGATTTGATTTGATTTAAAAATTGGGGAAAGAAGAGAGAGAGAGGGGCTGGCCATTAAGAGGGAGGGGGAGCCCTTTGCCTATAAATAGAAGCTCATTCTATGCTTCAAACTCACACCTCAAAGCAATTGCTCTTCCTTCTCTCTAGAAATTCAAGTGTTCTTGTTCTAAGTTCAAAAAATTTCTTTGTTCTTGAGTGTTCTTGAGCGAAACCACCAAACCACTTCCAATACCACCCATCGATCCTTAAAGTAGTTTAGTTAAGCTTAGAAAGTTGTTTCTAGGAAAAGAAATACAAATCTTTTCCTTTCGAAGCAATCCGAGGGCCGTTACGCTTCCGAAATCCAAACCGACGACCAAATCCTCCGTAGCCGACACCGCCTAGAAGAACGGTAGTTCAATCTTACTATTTTTTTTAAATCCTTACTTTATTTTCTATAAGTGGTTTTAATCTTGCTACTTGAAATCTCTACTTATTTTTCCTAAAGTTTAAGAAGTTACTTGAGCGTAGATAAAAAAAGTAGAAATGCATGATTATGTCGTTTATGAAATTCAAGCATGCTATGTAGCCTAGATGATCTTGTTGTACTATTTCGAAGCTTGATTGAATGCATGTTGTATGTAAAGTCTCACACGCGGAGTCTTGCATGAGAACGAGACACGAAAAACTAAGAAAGTAGAAACATGGCACCTAGGGTGTGTTTAACAAGGATGTTGTGTTTTCCCGGTTGGAAAATATCTTCGAAACTACGTAATGACTATTTTAAGGGTATTACGTGAGTGTGTGTGCGCCAATGGGAACCCGGTGCGGCGGAACAATTGTGAGGATACTCGGGAGCCCGGAACGGCGGAACCAAGGTTGGGTGAGTAGCTTGGTTATCCGCGATACGGAGCCAATGCAATGTGTGCCAATGGGAACCCAGTGCGGCGGAACCATTGTGAGGATACTTAGGAGCCCGGAACGGCGGAACCGAGGTTGGGTGAGTTAAAAAGGTGTTTTTGAAAAGGATAATAACGATATGGTTCACGATGAGTCAACGCCAACAGTAGTTACAAAGCAAATGTGAATGTGTTGCACAATTGTCTTTTTATCACTGCTTATGTACTTATCATGTGGAAATCGATGCTAGTATGTAGGATTTTACTATTGAGCCTTCGTAGCTCATGGTGTTGCCTTTTTGGTGACCCTGGCATATTATATGGGTGGCGACGCGGGTATAATATGTCAGACTTGATAGATGAATAGGGCAAACTATTCACCTTGGAGGCGTTCGGAGCCGAAGAACTCGCTAGGTTGGAGGAACAAGAGGAGCCGTAGAATAGGAACCTTAGTTCCCTTTTGTTATCTCTTTTGTATTTCAAATGCTCTTATGTGAGCCGTGTTGTAATAATGAGTAATGACTCGCTTATTTCTGTAATAAATAATCCCTTTAACATACCTAAAATTAGGGGCGTTACACATTCAAACACTATGGTTCAAGAGAAAAATTTGTCCAGGAAAAACAAAGATGTTAACGGATCTACCAATTTTTTTTTTGTCTCTGCGTGGCCCGTGATCCTTGATCTGAGTTCCTCCTCCGTTGTTTCGTGGGCTTCCTAGCCTTCTCGCTCTAACCTGTACAGAGAACGAACGACTAAGACCTGGCTGGGGTTGCCTGGCAAGGCCCTCCGGCGAGAGGATGAGAATGTGCAGAAAGCAAATAAAGAGGCTAGGGTTTTTGAGACTGAGTGGTGGGTACCTCTTAGGGTTGTGATCCTGTAGTATTTATAGAATCCGCTTGACCTGGCTCTCCAAGCATGACCATGTGCCTTGCACATGTCGGCTAACATCATTGTGACATCACCGATAAAGTCCAGTAACCGTTTTGGCATGAGTAATCACCCCTATGTGCGCTTATCGTTATCCTCTAGTGTAACTGCTTTAGCACGTGATGAGGCACGCGTCGTCGCAATTGGCCAAGCCCATTTTTGGCCGAGCCTGGCGGGTGACTTACGAGGAGAATATGCTGATGGGGCATCCTTCTTGAAGGTGGCCGAGCTTGAATTAAACTCTCCTGTCGCCGGGCGTACGACAAGTTCAATGTCGATAACTGATAGGCCTCGGCCTAGAGCCGAGCCCTAATTCAGGTACAACCACATGGACTTGGGCTAATCATTCGAGACTAGCACGAACAGTTATGTTCGGCCTGCTACAATCTCTATATGTAATTAAATCCACATGCGATGGCAAGCAACCGCGGCGGTGACAGCGACGTCGAGGCGGGCTTGGCGAAGCTCTAGGGCGAGGGCCTTGAGTACTACATGCAGATCTACTCAATTGACAGCGTCGTCTCTGTGAATTTGAATCTTGTTGAAATAGGAGTCGGCCATCATCACCGAACGAACCTGAAGCAGGGAAGGGAGGTCGCAGATTTGAAGAGGAGGGTTTTGGTTAAGAAGGAGGTGGCGGCAGATTGGGAAGAGAAGGTGGAGCTAGAGGAGGCAAAGGTGGAGTACGATGTTGTCGGGAGTGGAAGTTACCGGAGGGAGAGAGGGAGTGTTGGATTCGTCCGATATTTTTTCTTGGGGAAGGGCGGCCATGTTTGGCTCAGTAGAAAGGAAGAGAGGGTATTTTGGGTAAACGGGGCTGTAAACATGGGTAGGGGTTGACATTGGGTGGGGTCGTTGGACGAGAACACGGAGACAAAACGGGCCATTTTTTTCTTCTTTTCTTTTCTTTTTATAGGCCTTTTACGGTACCTCATTTTCTGTGATCTGCAATCGGTCTCTTCTCAATGTACAATTTGTCGGGTTTCTAATAAAATTTTGTTATCTATAACAAAAAACAACTGTGACAATACAAGTGGTTTCCAATTTTTTTATTTGATCAGAAAAAAATAATTCCATACCATTAAAAATGATACCACTAGTTTCAAATTAATGAGGGCATAAGATGAGAAAGAATAAATAAGTGAAGATAGATAAACTCTGGCAGTATATAAGAAACTTTGGAAAAATTTCAAAATAGCAGCTGACCTTTCACACAAATCACGCATATGCATCTGACTTTTTTATATTATCAAAAAAATACCTGACTTATTTAAAAACCCATCAATTTTCCACCCGCCGTTAACATGGAAATGTTGGAATTGCCTACATCTGGCCAATTGGAGGGAAAGCAATATGCATTTTGGGGGAAAAATATATTACTTAACTGATTTCTCCCGCCAAAACCCACCTGAGGGGTCATGGAGTTCCAATGGTTTGTTATGAGAGTAATGCTTATAAGACTTCATCGTGGCTATTGTAACTGTTTGTTTTTGTTGAATTGGTTATTGTACATTTTGGAATCAAATTTATGTGCTATTTTTTTTGGTAGAGCTTGAGATGGTGTGAGGCAAATGAAGGAGAAGAATGAGATGTTGGAGATGTTTCGGGAATTTTGGGGCATCCCCATTCCATTTAACTTTTTCTATAACTTTTAGTTTTGTTCTTATTTAAATCTTTTTCATATTTCTTAGTTTTGTGCCTCATTTTTTTGTTTTGACTAGACGAATAAGAAAAATAAAAAAAATTATATATTTGCCCAAATATTTTGGGAAATAGTCATTTTTTCTAAAATATTTGGGTAAAAGTAAAAAAAATATATATGTTTTTCCAATTCGTCAAGACGAATCAATAAGTCACAAAAGGTTGATGCAAAACTAACAAATGCGAAAAAAAGAAAAGAAAAGACTAACAAAACTAAAAGTTATAGAAAAGTAAAAATAGTTGTTATTGAAACTCTATGGTCCTACAGGTGGGTTTTGGAGGGAGAAATTAGTAAAGTAATATGTTTTTTTTTTCCAAAATGCATATTGGTTTCCCTCTAAATGGGCAAGTGTAGACCATTGCAACATTTTCATCTGTTTTTGGATGGAAAGTTAACGACGGATGAAAAATTGATGAATTTTTAAATAATTCAGGTGTTTTTTTGATAATATTAAAAAGTCAAGTGCCTATACGTAATTTGTGTAAAATGTTATGTGCTATTTTGAAATTTTCCCAAAAACTTTTATAACTAAAAGTCTAAAATAGTGATACCCTTATCCCTTCACATTACAAGTGGATGATGAGATCGGTCTCCCATTATTAATCAAGGTGTACGCACATAAATTTATCCGGGCACTTGAGTTATAAAAAAAATCTAAACTATAATTGGGAAACCGGAGGGACGTTATGCTATGGGTTGTCCAATATCAAATTTATTAAAGTAGTTCCTTCAAATGCCGTAAGGATAACTGAGTACACAATCATTGGCATTTTACTATTTTTTAAAAAAAATTGCACGGAATTGCTCTTAGCTCAACTGGATCAAATCAATGTCCATTGTTGGGTGATTGCTACGATTGCTATTCAATCTTACCAATCAATTTCTTGCTTTACTCATTTTTTTATTCTCCGTCCCATTTTGTTTTTGCAATACTTCTTTTTTTCTTTTTATGTCTATTGCATATATATATATATATATATTTCAATATATAATGTTTTTAATTACTTGGATAGATTTGTATTATAAAATTGAAATATATCAAATAAAATCTATATTGCATGTATATTTTTAAAGATTCATATTGAAATATATAAGTAGTTGAAATAAAAGAGACAAAATAAATAATGGACAAACAAAATGTGACGGAAGGAGTATTACATTTGGTAACGATTAGCTAGATTCATATTCCGATTGCTTTCCGTGGTTAAAAAAAAAAAAAATATTCCGATTGACACATGGCTCAATACATATTCCGTGGGTACCTACCTAGTATCTATCATAATGTATAATCGTGATATAAATGACTTAAGACTCTTTTCCTACACCCTTCATGCCAAAAGTGGTTGATAAGAATATCCATAACAAAAGTTAGTCGGAGTTACGAAACATATATTTCTTTCTTTTTTCTCGCACAAATGCAATACATTCATATATCAAACGATGTCTGATGAAACTAATTTTTGTCATAGATATTTGTTGAACAAGTTTGAGGAAGTGAACAATTCCAATTTGTTTTTCTGAGACCGCATATGGAACCAAAAAAATTATAAATGAAACCCAATGCTCTTTTCCACCGCATAAATCATGTAGAGCCCGAGACTTAGTGTATCAAATATCAATTTCATACAAATTTGTGGTGGAGTGAAGTGTTGGGGACCACTCTTTCCTAGTTCCTACCCCCTTTCACTTTCAAGGGAATTGGAAGAATTCAACAATATTTTAGATTTAGAAGGAAAAGAATGCTCTTTTTTTCCCCTGAGAGATCACAAAAAAGATAATCATTGTGTTTGGTTGGGAGTTTAGTTTAGTTTTGGTAGTGAGTGGAGAGAGAAATAGAGTAATGATTGAAGATAGGAGTAACGATTGAAGAGAGATAGAGAGAGATGAGAAAATAATAATTAAAAAAATATGGTAATGATTAAAAAAAGAAATATTGTAATGATTGAAAACAAAACAAAAACTAAAACTTAACAGGTTTTAATTTTCACGTGCATCTGCCACCTGTCCAGCAGCCCAACCAGTCGCTGGTCTTTGTTTTTCATTTTTCTTTTCTCCTAATTTTTGTCTACAGTCCCACCGTCCAAACACACACGTTCACAAAGGAACAAAAACCCCCCACCCCACTGTTAAAGTAAACGAAGTCCCTTTCCATGAGGCACAACAACACAAGGCTACTACTACCAGCTCCATCTTTAATTCGTATTGCCACGTGGCCCTCGAATCCACCATTGAATCCTTATCTGACCACGTGTCAGCTGGATCGCACAAAACGTGGCACGTGATGTTGCCATGCCATGCATGCCACCAATTACGCACTAGGTGTGTGTTTTTTTTTTCTTTTTCGTTTTTTAAGTTCGTCTTTTAGTTTCTATGCGATCTATATCTTTATATATTGCATTCAAAAGTTAAGCAACCGGTCTCAAAACTTGAATAAACTCCTACTTTTCACCTTTCGTGTGCACCAAGCTTTTGAATTAAAGTACGTTGTAGCTTCTTTCTCTCCCCAAAAAATACTCCACTAAAACTAACAAATTAAAGCTTGGGGTTTTGGAAGAACACTATACACGTTTAACCCTAAAAGCGAGAGGTATATACTCCTACATTCCTCCCAAATAGGGACAACGGTAAGGTGCTTTTTTATCATTTCTTTTAAAAAAATTTATCGGAAGCAATGGCAAGGTGTTACACTTCTCGATTGTATTTTGGCAATCATTCGATCTGATTCAGTGGCATAGTTAGCTTACAAACATTTATGTCATCGTAGCCTCAAGATTAGTCCGGTAAGTTGTTGATTTGCTCTCTACACAATTGATCTGAGGTCAATTTTTGGAATCAGACCACAAGAAAGATTTTTTTTAAAAAAAAAAATTTCTGATCCCCGGCATGGATGGCTGGCTGGCTTTGATTCGACCGGATCAGAGAGATGATTAGTCTCAGTGTGCATAAGCTGGCCCGAATACTCTTGATCGTCGAACCAAGAAGAAAACATTTATGTCATGGTTTAAATTCAATGTTAACTCTTAATTTGTACATTTAATACTTATCAAAAATTAAGGTTGTAGTCAACTGATATCTCACATATATTAATCAATGGTTATTCGATCGTCGAGGTTAATTATTTCCTGGTTGCATGTAACACCGTACTTTGGTACAGGACATTAATTATATATTGTTTGGTGGTCTTAAAATGAGTAAAGTGACACATACATAGTACACTAGTCAGATACGATACTTACCATGACATGTATTTTGAAATTTTTTTTAGTATCAGACATCTATATTATAAAACAGAGCAGTTTTCCACTAAAATGTCTACACATATAAACATAAATGTATCTACAGTCATTCGATCATACTTAGTGATAAGGTTATAGCTGTTGGATTGAATAAATAATATTTTCTCTAATATAAAAAAAAGAAGTTACACGTGATTAAAGTGATCCCATGATTTATGCTAATTATGTTGGTTGAAATGGAAAGTATCGATGACAATAAATCATTCTTAAATAGAAGATTTACTAATTCATCGATTTCATTTACATCCTCATAACAAACTGGCCAATTACTCTTTGAAGATAGAATGTCCAAAATTGATTAGGAAACGTCTTTATATCCAAAATTAATTAGAATGTCCAAGATAGGATGTCCAAAATTTTCTTACCTTATGCTCTAATTAAATTAGGAAACATCTCAAAAGGAAGGGTAATAAGTCATAATATTGCTTAGTGAGATACTTTTTGTCCGATATCCTATATATCTTTTGAAATTTCAAATTTATAAACCTTGCTCAATTTTATATTCAAAATCAACCAAATCTCACATTCAAAGATAGTAAAAGAGAGGGGGGAAGAAGTAGGTTCAATGGCTCCTTTGCGATTGAAGGTAAGATATTAACAATATTCTTTTATTTTAATATTTTTTTCGAACTTCAATCAATTGGATTTTGTTGGATTCAAGAAGCATGTTAAATTTTGGATTTTCATGATCGGTTAATGTGCCACTGTGATGGATTCAACCTTTTCTTAATAGTATGAGTGTTCTATTTACTAAATAGCTTCTTTTTCAGAATATAATCCATCTACGGATTTGTGGAGAGACAATCAAGAGGCAAGAAAAATGGTAGGAAAACTTTTTTTTTTTTAGAACAACAAAATGGTATGAAAACTACGTACATGTTTTTATTTAGACTGTGTTTAGAATACGTTGCGTCGTGCCTTCAGGCACGGACATCCAAGAGAATTATGGATCGTACAAAGTGATTTTTTTAAAAAATGTCTAGGCATACAAACAAAGTAACATCTATAACCGTTCGATCTTACTTTCTAATAAGGTTATAGCCGTCGGATTAAATGAATATTTTCTATTCTATACACCTACACTAATGTAAAAAAAGAAGTTATATGTTTCTCTGATAGAGAAATATACACCTCTTCCTTTTTCAATTGATTTCTCTAAAGTTGATTTCTTTACATTCAATTCAATATTTGCTTTTAAGTTGATTCCTTTAAGGTCGAATATCCTATAGTAAAAAGGTAAACAATCATTTTCGGATTCATATAGGAAAAGGAAACAACCATTTTATAAGAATACACACAATTTTTCTACATGTTTCTTCGGGAAAAAAAACTAAACTATTTTGAGTTTTTTTGAATTATATTGATGAGTGAAGGAGAATGCTATATTGAGTTTTTTTTTTACCTTTGCATTAAAGAGGTTAGAGGGATATTCAAGAATGAATTTTTGACAAACCGATTTGGTGCTGTCCATTCAGGTACCGGCATGCACTAGCACCATAACATAATTTCAGCAATAAATGCAAATGTGTTGTCACGAGAGGATGTTGCCCTTAGTATTTTTTTCTTGTAATGTCCTATATATTCAGTTATTGCTCTCCATATAATTAATTAGGGAGAGAAATCGGGAATTTCACCTTTACATTCACAAGAGCTGGGCAGGTTCGTTGTAAGTGGCCCAATTTTGTTCAGCATATGTACATAAGTTATACGGTGATACAGAATCACTGAATAATTTCCCCTTGGAAAGAGAAGTCATCATCACCTTTTAATTTTGCACAAATTAATACTAGTACATGCAATTCTTCTATTCTATCTACAGTGTATAAGAAGGTTTCGGTAGAGCTATAGAGAAGTTAAGCAAGAAGACATCGATCGAGCTTGAAAGAGATAATCCATATTAGAGCTAGAGAACACGTACAGCCTAGCTAGCTAGCTCGAGATCCTTTTTCTTCTCCTTTTACAACTAGTAGTGGAGTATCTTCTTCTATCAAAACAAGTAAGGTATCCACATGAGTACTACCACAAGTCATAGAGAAGTTAGCCGACCAAAACAAAAAGTCCTAGAGAAGTTTCTTCGTGTGTAGTACGCTTCTAAAAAAACCCCACCTTATTATCCGTTGCATAATCTGAAAATCTTATATATAGGACCTCAACCATTTGCTCTCTCTCTCTCTCTCTCTCTCTCTCTCTCTCTCTCTCTCTCTCTCTCT
>BPLS01014375.1:0-10280 GCA_019656275.1 Rhododendron kiyosumense | reverse complement strand
TTGTTCTTAATCTGGATCATCCAAAACACTTTTGGACTGCCTAGATGTGCCGAGCGGGCACCACGTCAGCCATACCCACTCGGCATTGTAAAATTTCTCCTATTTTATCCCGAGGGACTATTTATCTCAGAAAAAAGAGACGCGTTGCACAAAAACAACGTATTAGTCTAAAGTTCAAATGAAACAACTTCATAGGAGTTTTAGTCCAACCTAAGTTTCTGTGACGTGTAAAGTCTGTTAATAAAAATATTTTAGAGTCTAGAGTTCGTGAAAAGATAAAATTGCCTTTAATGAGATAAGAGCTTTCTTTGGGTAACACAAAAAATGTCTTTTTTCATTTAAATCTACCTAATAAAACAAAAAGGTATGGGGACCATACAAACACATGTTGAAAGAAGGGCTGAGATTCGTTTGATCTAAGGGTTGACATGGAACTTTGTAAATGTAATGTAAGTGCCCACATTCTTTGTAGTAATTGCACAAATGTCACCGATCTTCCAATTCCAAAACCCTATACATAAATTGATAGTTCTTTGTAGCTAGCTTAAGAGTTTAGTTGGGGAGTGCTATAAGCACGAGTAATTCTCTTTTGTGCCGCTAAGAAGAAGATCACATATTACATACTAATGAATTGATTTAGTGTTTGAGCCACTAGCTAGCAAGTGCCTTAGGCACGGACAAACGCTAGTTATCTTAAATGAGACGAGGGCCTTATTTGGCTAACGCAAAATATGTCTTTTTTGATGTTTTTCGATCTTGTTGTACTTTCATAGGGTACCATAGACTTTTAGGTACTTTCATAGGGCACCCTAGGGTTTTAGACACTTTCATAGGGTTTTAGGGTGCACTTTCCTATTGTAGGGTTTTAGCGGTTTAAGCACTTTCATAGGGTATTCTAGGGTTTTATGCATTTTCATATATAGGGTACCCTAAGGTTTTAGGCACTTTCATAGAGTACCATAGGATTTTATGCATTTTTGTAGGATTGGATTAAAGAAACACGGGAAGGGTCCAAGCAATCAGACATGGCTAGCCAGTGTATGCACAGGTAAAAGATTTTAAAATTTTAGTATCCATCTTTCTGTTATTTCCCTTGAAGGCAAGTGCTTTACGAAATGTATAGTTATGTCTCTTTTACAGTGAGATATTCACTTGCGCACTTAATTTCGTGTCTTTTGATAAATGTTCTACTTGCCAACACATTTTATTTCTTTGTTGGTCTCGTGCTATTTTAACAGGTATAAGATATACATTGAAGGATCCGCATGGTCAGGGAGTGAAAAATACATTCTTGCATGTAATTCTCTCACCTTACTGATGAAGCCACGTTACTATAATTTCTTCGCAAGAAGTTTGATGCCTGTGCACCACTATTGGTCCATAAGGGAGGACGACAAGTGCAGATCTATTAAGTTCGTAGTTGAATGGGGCAACAACCACCAGCAAAAGGTACATTCTTTTCTTACTTTGGTCTTCTCTTCATAAGCAATAAGTAAACTTGCGCCATACCTACCGTTCCATTTTGGTTGTTTTGTAATTCGGCCCAAAAAGATCAGGGGTTTTCATAGTGTAATCAGTTTTACTGTTCATGATTTTCATTGCGGAGGTCCATTTATCTTCAATCAGAAAAAAATTCTTATTCATTTACTGGCTCCCTCCCTCTTGGAAATGAAATCCTAGTTCCATCCTTGCATGCACAAGAAATTGGGAAGGCAGCAAGTGACTTCATTCAAGAGGATTTGAAGATGGATTATGTGTATGACTACATGTTTCATCTTTTGAGTGAATATGCCAAACTCATGAGATACAAGCCCATCATACCTAAAAGGGCAATTGAAATCTGTTTGGAGAAATTGACGTGTCCCGCGATAGGATCACAAAAAAAGTTAATGATGGAATCAATGGTGAAGGGTCCAACAGACGTGAGACCATGCAACATGCCTCCTCCATATGATGCTCTTGCTCTTCGTACGCTTCTCAAAAGGAAAGCAAATTCAATTAGCCAAGTAGAGTTGTGGGAGAAGAGATACTGGGAGAATCAAACTAAACATAATTAGTCATGTTCCTAGGTATATTCATCATTCAGTATGAATTCATTCATGTGTACTTTATGCCTCAATTTCAACGTATGCATAATTATATCAAAAGGAGATTTTACATGTCTATGTGGCCAGTCCTTTGAGATTTAGTGATTTTCTTTTAAGCGGTGAACAGAAAAATGCTATTTCTTATTATTTCTCATCAAATCGATCACACCTAACGGGTTGTAATTGGTTTTACATACTTTTGTGCCCTGTACATTTATTATTACACCTAACGGGCTGTAATTGGTTATGAGTTTAATTTTAGCTCATTTCTACTTCTTTTTTGTTTTGTTTTGCTAAGTTCTTCTTTCGCATTCGTGCGCACGCACACAAACTCACAAAGGTGTGCATATATGTGTAATTGTTCTTGACATTTTCAGTTCGTTTTTAAGTGAAAATATAGTTTCCAGTCCCACCCTATAATTAGAGTCCCAGATTTCAAAGAAGGTAGTAATACTTTTTTCAAGAAGATCTCAATTGAAGAACTTTCAGACTGCTTAATGGAGAACGAAATGTGCATACCACATACCACTGGCCTATTACCTTAATTTTGGGGAAAATGATGGTTAAAGTCGTATTTTGATAATTAATACCCGTCAAAGACATTTTCAGCATTAACAAATGTTCTCAGCATGTCCTTGGTGGGTATTAATTATCAAAATACGTCATGGGCCGTCATTTTCCCTTAATTTTGATTAACAAGCCATACCATATAAATCATTGGCCCAGAACCTTAATTTTGATCTACAAGTCACACCACATGGCCCAAAATACTTAAGCCCAAAGTACTAATAGTAACCCACAAGATTTGTTATATGTCCAATAGACTTCCGATGCGAGACAAAGTGTTAACTGATGACAAAAGGACCATACATTTCTAAAGGAATTCAAGTCAGCAGGTTGTTATCCAAAAGCCCTCCGTGGCCGACGAAATCTACGAATTATTGGTCCTCACGGAAACTGCTCGGGGTCTATAGTTCTATGGGAACGCCTGTAGGAGGTAAGTTGCTATAGTTGGTTGCAGGGCTGGCACAGCTGTTTGTGTTGTCCAAATCCGATCTCAAGTTTGGTTGCCCACATACTATTAAGTTATAAAAAATAGAATGACATACAAGTCACAAAAAAAATCAACGTTACATTGTACTTTTAGCTTGCATTACATCAAAAAATAAAAATCAAAATAAAATTCTGATTATATTGCTTTATTGTTACCACGATTTGACTTAAAGAAAACAACTTTTCCTTGCATTTCTTGAAATACAATTTTCAGTTAAGTTACCATATTTTAGCTTATCCATGTACTCATTTTCAATTGAGATCATAGTCAATCCACTTAATTTCTTGTGTAATAGGAGTATATAGTAGCCCGAAAATAAAATTTTATGTGACTTTAACGAAGAAAAACTACGCTCCACTGAAATAACTATTTTTACAAATCATTTTTAGAAAAAGCCTACTATATAAGGTTAAAATTAAGCGAGTACTGATATTTACCAATATAGACTTTTTAACGTCTATATTAGTTATTAGTTATTGTAATCAAAAGGAAAATGAAAGTAAAATGGTTTTACCAAAAATAAAATAAAATATCACAATAAAGTTTATTTACCAAATAAATCCTTTAACTTTTAATAGCAGAGGCCACATGAAAAATTAATACGAAAAGAAGTAATATTAGGCTTGTTGGGCTTACTCCGGGGCTGGCCCTGGTTGGTCGCCCCCTCCTCCACCCTTTAAATGAGCAGAGAAACAATAGAAATATGGGATATGGAGTCTACTTTGTTGATGGGATTATAGCAAAATGGGAACGGGATTATAGAAAAATGGGATGTGGAGTCTACTTTGTTGACGGGATTTATGTGGACGGTGTGCATCAGTTGATGGACTGAGTCTACTAGTAGAAATTGAACTTTGTATGCCCCCCAAGGAGGACCAGATGATCCTGTTATAAACCCATGGACAAGTAGTGCTGGGCTCTTTCTAGCTGTTATTTGCAAAATATGGGGATATTCTCCACTGCTGGGCTGTTTCTAGCTGTTCTGCTTTGTAATGGAATTTTTTTGCAGTCCTGTTTGGGCAGTGGATCAATTCCAGCTATCACCTGCATTGAACAAGAGAGACAAGCTCTCCTGAAGTTCAAACGAAGCCTAACAGACACAACACGTCGGCTCTCCTCTTGGATCGGCAAAGATTGTTGCAACTGGAAAGGAATTCAATGTGATGGAAATACTTCCCATGTCGTGAAGCTTGATCTAGTCAGTTTAGATCTAGATGCAGCGCCAATAGAGGCCAAGGAAGTGAACCCTTCATTGCTTGAGCTGAAGTATCTGGAGCACTTGGACTTGAGCGGAAACAATTTTCACAACATCCCGATTCCCATTTTCCTTGGATCAATGACGTCGTTGAGGTATCTTAATCTCTCTTATTCACGTTTCAGTGGAAGGGTCCCCCATCATCTTGGAAATGTTTCTAACTTGATGGTTCTTGATCTTAACTGCATAGACACGGAAATATCGTTAACTATTGATGATTTCACTTGGGTTTCTCGTCTTTCCTCGTTGCAATACCTTGATGCGAGTGGCATGAATCTTAGTCAAGCGCTGAATTTGAATGTGATGCTAAATATGCTTCCTTCTTTAACAGAGTTGCGCTTGTCGAGATGTGAACTTCATAGCACTCTTTTAGTATCTCATTTCTATTTGAACTCTACTGCTTCCAATATCAGGAAACTGGATCTTAGTGAGAACTCATTTGCCGGCGAATTCCCTAAATTTATTGAAAACTTGACTGCTTTGAGAGTTCTCGATCTTTCCGAGAACAACTTGAATTCTTCCTTTCCTCTCTTTCTTGAAAACCTTAAAAGCCTTGAACATCTCAATCTTGGCTTCAACTCGTTTACCGATGATGTTGTTGGGTTATCGAGGCTCTTGCTGACTCAATGTACCCTGAAATCATTAGACATGACTTCAAACCGATTCAAAGGGCAGATGTCAAGAAGCTATGGAAATTTATCTGAATGCGCCGTGTATAATTTAGAGATGCTAATTTTAAGCTTTAATCCATTCATCTCCGGTAAATTGCCAGATTGGCTGGCGCAATT
The DNA here is from genome assembly GCA_019656275.1 of Rhododendron kiyosumense. Lineage (NCBI taxonomy): Eukaryota > Viridiplantae > Streptophyta > Magnoliopsida > Ericales > Ericaceae > Rhododendron > Rhododendron kiyosumense. The sequence goes on along the minus strand of BPLS01014375.1, from coordinate 5,096 downwards.
CAAGCGTTTAAAATACCTTGATCTTTCAATGAACTCATTTTCCCATCCCATTCCGGATTTGTTTGGGAAACTTCAACTTTTGAAGTACCTTGATCTTTCACAGAATTTGTTTAGTGGGTCCATTCCTCAATCGCTGGGGACGTTGTCAGCTTTGGAAGTACTTAGTATTTATGGGAATCAGTTAAATGGAACTATTCCAGTTTCTCTTGGTCAATTATCAAGCCTCAGGATCTTAGATATTCATTACAATCAGTTAACTGGAACCATTCCATTATCTCTTGGTCAATTATCAAACCTAAAGAAACTGGATCTCTCTTCCAATCACCTAGAAGGAGTTGTAACTGAGGCCAATTTTGCCAATCTCACAATATTAGAGAGCCTGATCATAGATTATAACTTGTTGACATTGAAGGTGATATCGCCCCCTTTTCAAGTGAAATTACTTCGACTGGGTTCGTGCAAAATTGGGACTGGTTTCCCTCAGTGGCTTCGAACCCAAAAGAAAGTATCTTTGTTGGATATTTCTAATGCTAGCATATCAGGAACCCTGCCTCAATGGCTAGATGAAATGCCTCTTGTGTTCTTGGATCTTTCCCATAACCTTATCGGTGGACCGATTCAAAAACTTCCTCCCACTTTAGTGGAATTGGATCTCTCCGATAACTTAATCTCTGGACCTCTTCCACAAAATATCAATGAGATGGTGCCCAGTTTGGATACTCTGTTACTAGCCGGTAACTTGATAAGTGGTTTGATACCCTACTCATTGTGGGAAATTCCAGCTCTACGAGTTCTTGATCTCTCCAAAAACAAGCTATTTGGGAATCTTCCCCGTTATAAGGGGTGGGGGGCACTTTCATCACTACAGGTTATGAAATTATCTTCCAACAAGCTTTCGGGAATTCTTCCTTTCTCAATTGGAAATTTTACTTCTCTGGGGTGGTTACACTTGAACAACAACAGTTTTTATGGAGAGCTTCCTTCGACATTGAGAAACTGCACAAATTTAATGGCATTGGATCTTGGTGAGAATAGATTCTCTGGAAGCATACCTACATGGATCGGAGACTTGTTTTTTTTGCAAGTTTTGAGACTGCACAAGAATATGTTCATTGATAACATTCCTTCGCAATTGTGCCAAATGTTGGGGCTCCAAATCATGGACTTAGGAAATAATCTCTTGACGGGACCCATCCCGCGTTGTTTAGGCAATCTCTCTGGCATGATTTTGAATGAAAGTTTGTATACTAAGGGTTATTATGATGATCAATGGTATGACACAAGCATGATGCAAGTCATCAAAGGACGCGAACTTGAATTCACCAGGTGGAACTTAGCATTTCTAGCCAACGTGGACCTTTCGAAGAACAATCTGGTTGGATCAATCCCGAAAGAGATCACAAATCTTTCTGGGTTGCGCGGGCTTAATCTCTCTCATAACAATCTGACAGGAAAAATCCCTGAGAAAATTGGCGGGTTGAAGTCACTGGAATCTCTTGATTTCTCCAAGAATCAACTTTCGGGGATAATTCCACAAAGCATTTCGGGGTTGAATTTCTTAAGCCGCTTAAACTTGTCATACAACAACTTGTCTGGACGAATTCCAACAGGAAACCAGCTCCAAACTCTTCCCTCATCTAGTTACCTTGGCAACAGTGAACTCTGCGGAGATCCATTACCAAGAAAATGTGACGAAAAATCTCAACCTCCGACAGCTACGGGTCACCAAAAAGAACACGAGGAAGATGACTCTGAAAAAGTTTGGTTCTACGGGGCTATAATGAGTGGCTACGTAACGGGGTTATGGGGATTCGTAGCTGTTCTGGTGTTAAAGGAGTCCTGGAGGCATGCTTATTTCCAGTTCGTGCTCATGGTCAAAGACAAAGTACTACTAGCAATTGCGCTCGGAGTTGCTCGTCTGAAGAATTACATCGATAAGTTCGGTGGGTGAAAATGCAAATCTGCGGTATGTGTAACTATCACCTTTACTACTTTTTAATTAGTGCACTTCTTGTATTGTTCCACAACTTCTAAGATTTGATTTTTGTTAGTCTTTTGTTTACATTCTTGTTATAATAAAAGGGAAATTATTTTGCTACTCCCTTTTTTTTGTTAACGGCACTCCACTGCAAGTGTATTTTTGGTGCAAAAATACATTTGCAGGGGAGTGCTGTTAACCAAAAAAAAGGAGTAGCAAAATCAGCAGTCTAATAAGAAACATATATACCATGTTCTCTACTATATAGTAGTGCCATTTTGATAATCTATTTCCCAATACAAATATTTAGAGTAATTATTCAGTAGTCCGGGAGAACTGCCACGTGGTATTCCGAATCATTTTACAACTATACATTCATGTGGAGTCCATATACTTTAGTGATAGACCCCAAAAAATGTGTGGTTATAAAATGGTAGGGGGTACCACGTGGCGGTACTCCCGAAGTATTGTATAATTTCACGTAATTGAAACTCATAGCACTTCTCTAGAGATATTCATAAATACCAAAGGGTAAATTGCGACCTCCCTTGAAGAAGTTTTAAAAATGACCATAAACTCCCTTATTTTGGAAAATATTACTCCTACCAGATTCCCCCATCGTTAGTCAGGGGTTACAAAACTGGACGGAAAGTGATATAGTTAGGCGTTAGCAATCATTTGGATCATATTGCCCATTTTACCTTACTGGACTAACTTATTCCTTCTTTGGGGTTTTGGCCGGTGGTGGCTTTGGTTTGTTTGAAGGTGGCGAACCGGTGGTTCGGGTTGGTGACTATCTGAATTTAGTGGCTGCGGTTGTCGAACGGTGATGTTTGGAATTCAATAGATGAGTTGATTAGGTTTTGGATTTTCTTTAGGATGGGCTTTGCCCACCTTAGTTGAACGGTGATACTTGGTTTTTGTTTTGTAAAATATATTGTTTTATTTGGGTTTTTAAGCCTCTTAGGCATTTGTGTGATTTTTATTGTTTATTGGAAAAATGATGGCCCATGAAGTTGAGAACATTTGTTCATACTGAAAATGTTCTTGATGGGTATTAATTATCAAAATACGTTATTGGCTGTCATTTTCCATTGTTTATTCGGGCATTTTCGGCCCTTAGGTATTATGGTCTTCGTGCTTTGGTTGTATTTTTCAACCTTTGATTGGATTTTCTTTCACTTTTCTTAATAAAATGTTACTTTTGTTGTTAAAAAAAACTTGTTCCTTCTCTCTCTTTCCATGATAAGCACACAATATTGTATATTATTGTGCTTAATATATCTCATTTTCTATATAATTATGTTTATTGTTAAATATTTTAGATGATATTGTGCGTAAGGTATGTTTCTCTTGATTTCGAATAATTTAAGATAAAATGTTGCTGTTGACATCCAATTTGGCCCACCCACTCAAGCGCGCAAAAAATGACGCCAATATCGTCACCATGAAGTCCAAATAAAAATAAAAATTTTAACTGCATTCAGAGCCCAATCGAACACAAAATGGAGCACTGCAGAGCAGAGTCAATAGAGATAATCTGAACTGAAGGAACGAAAATTGGACTAATGAACGTGCATTGAATTTGCTGTAGATAAATAATGCAATTGTCCGCATGCCAAAGTCCATGAGATAGTGACATTGAGATAGTGACAGTAGCAAAATTATTCAACGTGGTTGCCTATTAGCCGTCGCATAGCACTGGATACACACTTTCAGTCACTGTGGGAGCACAGTAATTACACATGGGTCACATAGCCTTTCAATTTCAAATAAGCAAGATGGAATTCAACCCCAGCCCACGTGTTGACTCTCAGAGCAGCTAATCATACTTCGGCACTGATCTAAACCGTTGATCTATATCTCTAAATTCATTGTGCACACCACACCAGATTTCTGTCACTCTCTCAGCTTTGTATATATATATGTAGACCTGGGTAACAGGTCGTGTTGGATCGTGTTAATTCATTGTGCACACCACACCAATTCATTGTGCCCCTTTTTTATTTTTTCTCCTTATTTCTACACACACACACACACATATATATATATATATAATAATCTATTTTATATATGTTCATGTTCAGGTCGTGTCGTGTTATTGGGCGACACGAATAAGTAATCGTGTTGGTCGTGTCTCACGTGTTCAACCCGAATCCGACCCATTTAGAATTCGTATTCTCGAATCGTGTCATTTTCTTATTTCATATTAAAAATGGTTAACCTAATCCGCTAATTTTGTGTCCGGTTCGTGTCGTGTTATCGTGTTTCATGTTTGTTGCCCAACTCTATACATATGGGCATCCAGCCAAAAGGGAAAGAGTTAGGGCTTGTTTGATAACCTAAATTCAGTATTTAAAACTGAGTCAATTAAGTAATAAGTGATTCAGTAGATTTGATAACGACATTTTACATTACTTAACAAATTAAGTGTTATTTAAAATGTAGGTTAAAAAGTTGAAAAAAATTAAATAGCTTTTAATATTGGCTGAATTTTTGTGTATTTGCATTTAATCACCAAACCACGATCACAACCACTCTCACCATCACCATCACTTCTACAACCACTCCAGCACCGCCACCACCACCACCACCACTCCACCACCATCACCACCACTCCCCTATCACTCCACCACCACCGCCACCATTACCACACTGCCACCACCATTATCACACCGTCACCGCTGCCACCACTATTGCACAACTGTCACTCCACCGGCAACACTCACTTCCACCATTACACCACCATCACTCCACCACCACCATTACACCACTATCGCCACCACTTCAACACCACCACCATCACCACTCCATCACCACCAACACACCACCACAATCATCATTCTACCATTACTATAAATACATTGTGACCATTAGTAAATTAAGAAAGTATTGGAACTAAAATTAATTTATTATTTTTTTAATTCAGTACTTAATATGTTTACCAAACAATTTTTCAGCTTAAAAAATTTCAACATTTAATACATAATTTTTCAACATTTAATTTTAATTTTATCAAACAGGCCCTTAGTTAGAGGCTGGGTAGCAGCCAAAAGAAATCAGTAGAATAAAAACCCTTCTCTCTCTCTCTCTCTCTCTCTCTCTCTCTCTCTCTCTC
>BPLS01014371.1:0-11089 GCA_019656275.1 Rhododendron kiyosumense | reverse complement strand
CAACCTTACCTCCACTATAATCCAACCCAGCTCCACCATATTCAACCCCACTGACCATATAACCCCAACCTTCCATCCCAAACCTGTTGTGGCTTTCCCGGAGGACGTCAGTATCAATATGCTAGCCATCGGGTGGAACTTAGAAGACAAGGCAAAAGAGTGGGAAGAACTAGCTCACGACTGGGACGAGCAGTATCACTTGGGTTTCCCTCAGGATCCTGTGGTCGACCAAGAGCAGCTAGACCAGTGGGAGGAGGAGTGGATTGCAGCGCGAGCCGACCCGTTAGATGGCCTGTCACTATTCATGCTTTTCTATAAGCCAGAGCCAGTCTTGCCCGAAGAAGAAGACAAGGAATATGTGTGGGGTGTGGAGCCCGATGTCGTGCAACCCGTCGAGCTCCAAGGCATGGGAGAAGTTAACGCCAGCAATGACATAGACGAGGAGTACTTGGACTTGTACGTCGAAAAGGAGAGTGCTTCCGATGAGCCCCGCCGGCTAGGGGCCTTCCTACCTTTGATTGACGCGCTCTCGGATGCCGTGCATGAGTATGACCTTGTAGTGGGGCCGACTTTCAACATCGTCCCTTTGGATCAGCTGCGTCCCTTGGTAGCTCCGAGTGAGGACTGCTCAATCATGGTTCTCAACGCGCCGCCCGATGATCTGTGGAATGTCGATGAGATTGTCAACTTGAACGCGAACCCCCTCCTAGCTGACTTGTGGAAGGATGACAGAGTGGTCGACATGCAAGTGGGAGAAGAGATTTGGACTGTCAACACTGCTTTGGTAGACGCAGGCTTTTGGGACGTACCGTTCGTCACTAATCCAGGGACACCTTTTGAGGAAGCTGCTGCACAGGATCCGGCTTTTTGGGAAGGACAAGTCATGAGCGATCTGGAATGGGTTACGGCTTCGGACCAGGTTGCATCGATCGACAAGGGGAAAGGCAAGCTAGAGGAAGTGCCTGCTGATTTCTGGGACTTTGTGGACACGTTGCCTTGGTGGGAGGTTGCTAACGTCACTAGGAGCGGCCGAGTCTTCCAACCGCCCAATCTTTCGGGGGGGAGCTCGTCCAATCCCGGCAGCGATCAAAGACTCACCGTTCCCTCTGCTCAAAAGAGTGCTCCGGCCATTCCTAGCGGGGTACTTGAAGAGGACGCTATTCTGAAACAGCTAGAAAGGATCCCTGCCGCCGTCTCTGTCTGGGGTCTGATATCGTCATCAAAGGAGCATCGAGAAAGGCTGTCTTCAGCACTAGCCCGTCTTACTGTGCCAACTGACATTACCCCCGAGGCCATGGTTGCCTTGGTCTTACCGCTGCTTTCCAAGCATTCCGTCACTTTCACCGAAAAGGACCTACCAGTCGACGGAACTGCTCACAACCGCCCGCTGCACATCACTATCAAGTGCAAGGGGCATTGGGTGCCGACTGTGCTAATCGACAATGGGTCCGCAATCAACGTCTGTCCAATGAGGGTTGCTTACCGTTTGGGGCTCACCAAGGCTGATCTCACGCCTTCCAATCTAGCAGTCAAGGCTTACGACAACACGCGCCGCGTAGTCGAGGGGACTCTCATGCTGAAACTTGATGCCGAGGGCTTTGAAATGGACGTAGAGTTCCATGTGGTTGACATCCCCGCCACTTTCAACTTGCTATTGGGAAGGCCGTGGCTACATAGAGCGGACATCATGGCTGTGCCGTCGACTCTCCATCAGAAAGTCATGCTGGGGCTTCCTACCGGGACTCTAACCATCTGCGGGGACTCTGGGATCCGCCCGCTCAAGGATGATGGGACCCCTGTTCTAGGAATCATGCACGGGGAAGAAGACTCGGACTTTGGAGGATTTGCTTTTGACACTTCCGGCTCAGTCCTAGCCATTGTCATGGATGACGACTTCATCATCAGCTCTACTGCCCTCGAAATCATGAGGAAGATGTCGTTCATGCCTGGCTTAGGGCTCGGGATCAACCAACAAGGGATCGCTGAATTCCCTGTCTTTCCCTTTACCGAAGGCCGCTTTGGCCTGGGATACACTCCCCCTACCAAGAAGGCCAAACTAGGGAAAGACACGGGAAAACCTCGGACCCTTTATGGTAACCCCGACAGCTACTTCGTCCGTGAAGGAGGAGGCATTGCTTATCTGGGGGAGGCTGAACCGTTTTGGGATCAAGTGACCAGGACTTGGCTACCGGGCTTTGAGATATTTGCTGCCGACACTTGGTCTGATGACGAAGAGGAAATAGCAAAAGAGGAGTTAGCTGCAAAAGAATTCAAAAGGCAGTTGGTCGCAATCAAGGAAAGGGCTGACTGGTTAGTTGCTTTTGATCAAGGGGGTCTAGAGGTGCTGTTCTCCCAAGTAGGTTTGGTTGGCAAGGAAGACGAGGCTGAAGTGCTGATGCTTGGGCCCGACTCTCCAGATCTTCTCAACGATCCAACCTCCCTCATCGTCGAAGCAAAGGATAGTCTTAATAACTGCATTTTCACTCCCCGCCTAACATGCATTGACGATGTATCTGAATCTGACACAGAGACTGTCGAGTCTAAGTCTAGCTCAGAGTCAGAGTTTGTGCCTCTCGGCCCTCCACGTCATAGCTTTTACTTTGAGTTTGAGTCGACTGTACTTGGCAACTCCTCTGGGTTTTATGAAATGCATGATCCTGCTTCCGACTACTTTGCTGACTTCTATATAAACTGTGTCGACCCTGACGATGAAGGAATCGACTTTGACGGGAACATCTCGGCCGAGTTGTGTTCCCTCATCGAAAGGGAAGACGAAAGGCATGCTCAGCCTCTAAAAGACGAAGTAATTTTAATAAATCTGAAAGATGAGGATGATCCCCGCATGATACAAATTGGTTCCACCTTGTCCCCGGCAAACCACGCAGCCACAATTGAAGCTCTCAAGGACTACGCCGAGGTTTTTGCCTGGTCTCACGCAGACATGCCCGGTATCGACCCCGAAATTGTCCAGCACAGAATTCCTTTGCTACCAGGGGCTGTTCCCGTCAAGCAGAAGCTTCGCAGAATGAGGCCGGATTGGGTTCAGAAGATTAAAGAGGAGGTCACCAAGCAAATCGACGCAGGATTTCTGAGGGTGGCTGAATATCCTCAATGGATTGCTAACATCGTACCCGTGCCTAAGAAGGACGGAAGGATTCGAGTCTGTGTCGACTTCAGGGACTTGAACAAAGCAAGCCCCAAAGACAGTTTTCCCTTGCCTCACATTGATGTGCTTGTGGACAACACGGCGGGGCATGCTTTGCTTTTGTTCGTCGACGGTTTCGCAGGGTACAATCAGATTTTCATGGCTCCGGAGGACCAAGAGAAAACAACATTCATCACGGAATGGGGAACTTACTGCTATGTCAAGATGCCGTTTAGTTTGAAAAACGCCGGTCCCACTTTTCAAAGGGCTCAGACGACCTTGCTTCACGACTTCATCCACAAGACAGTCGAAGTATACGTCGATGACATGATTGTGAAGGCCAAGGAGGAGGACGACTACATTCCCGCACTAAGGCAGTTTCTCGAAAGGCTTCGCAAATACAATGTGCGTCTCAATCCGCAGAAGTGTACATTTGGGGTCACGGCAGGCAAGATGTTGGGGTTTCTGATCACCAGGAGAGGAATCGAAGTGGATCCGTCCAAGATCAAAGCAATTCTCGAAATGGAGCCTCCGCAGACTGAAAAGGGAGTTCGAAGTTTTCTGGGAAAGGTACAGTTTATCAGCAGGTTCATCGCTAAGCTGACCCTAACTTGTGAGCCGTTGTTTCGATTACTCAAAAAGGACGTCCCGTTCGAATGGACAGAAAAGTGCCAAGCTGCTTTTGAGTCAATTAAGGCGTACTTGCAGAATCCGCCAGTGCTAATGCTGCCAACTCCGGGTCGACCGTTAATTCTGTATTTGTCTGTGACTCCAACAGCTATGGGTTGTTTGCTAGCGCAGGAAGGGGAAAACAGAGCCGAAAGAGCCATCTACTACCTGAGCAAGAAGATGTCTGAAAGTGAGGAGCGATATACCTCTCTAGAGAAGACGTGTTGGGCACTAGTTTGGGTCACCAAGAGACTTAGACACTACATGCTAGCCTATTCGGTGAAGTTGATTTCTCGGATGGATCCTATCAAGTATCTGTTCGAGAAGCCAGTGCTCACCCATAAGTTAGCACGTTGGTTGCTTCTGTTGGCTGAGTTCGATCTCCAATATGTCACAAGGAAGTCAGTGAAGGGCCGTGCTGTGGCAGAATTTCTGGCTGATCACCCGGTGGAAGGGCCCGAAGATGTGGATTTCACTTTCCCGGACGAGGATGTGTTGGCTGTGATCGAGGAAGTGTGGACGCTTTATTTCGATGGGGCTGCCAACCAGAAGGGATTTGGAATCGGGGTGTTACTAATCACGCCCGCCGGCGCTCATATTCCGCTCGCTTTCAAACTGAATTTCGATGTTACTAACAATCAAGCCGAGTATGAGGCATGCATCGTCGGGATGGAAGCAGCAATTGCGCTGGGGGTCGAAAAGGTCGAAGTTATCGGAGACTCAAACTTGGTGGTTTCCCAAGCTAACGGAGAGTGGAAGGTCCGTGAGGAAAAGCTGAAGCCTTATCATCAAGACTTGGAGGAACTGATTCCTCGTTTCAATAGGGTGACTTTCACCCATGTCCCCCGCTTGAGGAATCAGTTTGCCGACGCCTTGGTGACTTTAGCTTCGATGATCGAACTTCCAATAGGGGTCAAGATGCGACCAATTGTGATTGAACAGAGGGATCTGCCCGCTTATGAATATGTCAACGCCATCGATGATGTCGATGATGGCCTACCCTGGTACCATGACATCTGGAACTTCGTGGAGCGCGGGGAGTTTCCCGCTGGGGCTACTAAGAAGGATAGGATCGCTTTGCAACGTTTGGCCGCTCAGTACATCATCTGTGGGGGGAAGTTGTATCGAAGGTCTCACTGTGGGATGCACAAGCTGTGTGTGAATGGCGCCGAGGCGATGAGGATAATGGAGGAGATTCACGAAGGAGTCTGCGGTCCTCACATGAGCGGCGTCATGCTCGCGAGGAAAATCCTCAGGCAGGGGTATTATTGGTCCACAATGGAATCGCAGTGCATTGACTACGTGCGGCGCTGTTACAAGTGTCAGATTCACGCGAACTTGCAGCATGTTCCTCCATCCGAGTTATACGGCATGACTTCGCCTTGGCCCTTCTCAGTATGGGGAATCGACGTCATCGGAATGATCAGGCCCTCTGCTTCGAACGGCCACAAGTTCATATTGGTAGCCATCGACTACTTTACCAAGTGGGTTGAGGCCGAATCTTACAAGACTCTGACAACCATTCAAGTCGCACAGTTTGTTCGAAAGAACATCATCTACCGTTACGGTGTGGCTCAGGCTTTCGTTTCAGATAACGGGAGTCATTTCAAGGGTAGGGTCCTGGAACTCTTCGAGGAATTCAAGATCAAGATCCATCACTCCACGACCTATCGTCCGCAAACGAACAGGGCAGTCGAAGCAGCGAATAAGAATGTCGAGATGATCATCAAGAAGACCGATGAGTCTGCAAGGGATTGGCACGAGTTGTTACCTTTGGCCCTCTGGGGGTACCGTACTTCGATCCGCACTTCCACAGGCGCAACTCCGTTCTCTTTGGTTTATGGAATGGAGGCAGTTCTCCCTGTTGAGCTCGAAATCCCGTCTCTAAGGATCATGGCTGAAAGTGGTCTCAAGGAAGCTAAGTGGCAGATTCGTCGAGCTGATGTTATTTGACGAGAGAAGGCTCCGAGCACTGTATCATGTCCAAGGGTATCAACGTCGAATTGCCCGTGCATTCAACAAGAAAGTCAAGTCGAGAGGGTTGGCCGAAGGCGACATGGTTACGAAGGAGATCCGGGCTCCAGTATTCGATCCCCGTGGGAAATTCAGGCCAAAGCGCTCTGGGCTGTACATCATCAAGACCATCCTATCCGGGGGTGCTGCCAGGCTCATCGACCTCGACGGCAACGAGTTCAGTACTTTGGTCAACTTGGATCAGCTCAAGTGCTACTATCCCTGAGAGATGCTCATTGGATCGAAAACCACAAGGGTGGGCGATTCCAAGCAAAAGTTAGAGCAGCCTGCTAGACCGGAAACCTAAGGAGGCGGTCTAGGCAAAAATAAATAGGCAAAATCAAGAGCTCGCTAGACCGAAAACCTGTTAAGGCGGTTCTAGGCAAAAGTTAGAGCGTAAAAGGAGAAGTAAAATACACGAGCGAACCTTTGCCTGAACTACGTTCTGACCTGATTCCCTGCCAAGGGATATGTAGGCAGTCTCTCAATGAGACCCGGTCATATCCTATCAAGCTGATCCATGGTCTGACATTTTTGGGTTTCTCTACCAAGGCCGAGACAGTTCAAAGTTCAAAAGGGGAAAACCCTTCATCTTTCAACTTTATTTTGCAAAATTACTACGTCTAATACACAAGCTGAGCATAAAAGCCTTAAAAAAAATGAAGCATGAAAAACAGAACAAAATGCTTGAGAAGCCTAACGGCTCACAGTTTATTCTAAGTACAGCAAAGTGGTTTGGAGTCAGTCAATATTTGCTCTTGCGTGCACATCTGCTCTCAGCCATCGTCTATAGCGATTCTTCAGTCGAAGGTCAAAATCTGGCATCTCCACTTGGAGAATTCTCAGGCCCCAGCGCCTCTGATAACCACCCAGCGTCTGCGCGTTGAAATTGGGAAGGCGGAAGTCCCCCGACGCTTATTTGGATATTCTCCTGCGAGGCGCCCAGTTGGCGAAGGATCCGCCCAGGGATATAGAACGTGAAGCTGATCAGTCCCGCGATGACCATCCTGTCGAAGCCGTCGGAATGGATGGCTATGTCCGGAAGGTCTAGCCAAGGACACCTCCAAGCAATCTCATCGGGCTGCATCTCCTGCATGAACTCGTACCAACCTTCCACATCCAAGTCAGGATACCGCATCTCTCTCTGATGAACCCGTTTCGGAAACAGATTCCAGCCTGCCGCCGGTGGATGCAGTAGGTTCAGCTTGTCCGACAGCCACAGCTGCATGAGTGACAAAACAAGTAAGAAGTCAAATAAACCCCGAGCGAAAAGACAAGTAAGAAGCTAGGAAGTAGCCTAAGCCGAGTGTCAAGGTAAAACGAGAATGTGCGAAAAACCAGAAAAAGGTGAGCTGAGTGAGTTTACCTGAAGCAAGAGCGGGCTCCCGCTGAACACGGCCGACTGGCCTGTGCTCACCAAATCCAGACCCAAGAGCGTCTCCGCCAGGACCAAAGGGATCACGTTTTTGCGTGCCCCCATCTGAGCAGCTACGCTCACAAGCAAGGTACTGACCCGCCCGTCGGCCGGAACGAGCAAATAGGCCGCAAGCAGACAAATGACCAGAGCAAAGCGCCGGCGCGCTTGAATTTCCTCGCTGCCCGGGCTATCCAAATCGACAGCCGGACTGTACCTCTCGACCAGCCGGATGATATTCACTTGGCCACCTTCCAGGATTGTGTTCGCCAGACCCTGGGGAATACCAAGCGAGCTAGCCAACAGCTTCGGCATGCTTTCTTGATAAGGAGGAACGACGAGCGTCGAGGACGCGTAGGTGCGGAGGTACGCCTAGAATTCCTCCACGGTCGGGCACATCTCATCGTCACCAAAGCGGAAGACGTGGACATCCGGGTCCCAGAATCTCAGGGCGGCCCACAGCAGCGCCGGTCGGATGGGCACATGTCGAAGGAAGCGGAATGAAGAAAGCCCGTGATATTGGAAGTTAAGTCAATCAACGCTTAAAAAGGACACTAGCCAGGGCCTAATCAGCGTTGGGAGAGGGTTATCCATGGACAGGGGTGAGTATATGTTGGAAAAGAAAGTGGGTAATTGATGCTGTGAATACCCTGAAGGAGGCAGCCCAGCTTTATAGGCCCTCAATGAGCCGTTGCAATTCTCATAAAGCATGGAGCCAAGTAGCTAGCCCCCAAGTGACATCTTATCAAGTACTCTGCCTCCCCTGAGCCCTCAGAAACCGTGGGGAAACCGTGTAGGGATAAAAACAAGCTCCCCCTGAAAAAGGACAGTTTGGTCAGTCAAGTGGATCTGACTCTCAGGAACTTGGCGTACGTTAGCCTGAATCTGGCGTACACATGGTTTCTTCAGGATTGGCGTACGGAGCAAAACCCTTGGCGTACGCTAGGTTGGTCAACCAGAAAACAGTTTCCAGCAGCTACTGCCTCCGCATAGTTGTTTTTGGTTCCAGGGTTTGCTTTGGTCATTTCTTGGTTCCCACAAGTCTTAAACATCATTTGGGACTGCAGCGAAGCGTCGGAGCTCAAAAGCCGCGCCCATCGAAGATTTTGGACCCCCGGAGGCCCATTTCAAGCTCAAATCGAGGATACGGAGTGTCGAATCTCGCTGTAGAGGGTTTTGCCAAGTCTTGTTACACCGTACATGTCACATAGGACTTGTGTGACTGCGCGGGGGTGTCGGTTTCAGTCCGGGACCATATCGAGTCATCTTTTGCGTCTTATGTCCGTTTTTGCGACATTTTTAGCTTTTTATCGGTATTTGCCGTATACCGGGGTATTTTTGCCAACTTTGGCGGTTCGTACAAGTCTTTGTACATCTATGGAGTCTTTCAAAAGTGTCAGTTTCTTCCATTTCGGAGAAATGCGGATTTTGGTCTATTAATGCCTATTTTCCCGTATCCTCCGCGTGTCTGGGGTATATCTTGTATCCTAGGGCCTTTCTGTCCATTTTTATTCGAGCTACGTCTTTTGTGCGCATGCGCAAGTGTCCACGTCGATTCAGAACCATCATCAATGCATGTTAGATATTAGGGGATGGTTCGTTCATGTCCTCAAGGCACAAAATCCAATAATTAAAGGAATCAACGAACAGAAAATGCAAATATTATTACTACCGTATCAAAGCCCTAAAAAGCAAAAGGTAGGAATGTATCAAGTGGCACACCGGCCCGAGCAAACTCAAAAGTATCAGGGCACACTCGCCCAAAAGTCAACAGGCACGCAGGCCTCGTGTCCAAAATCCAGAATATCTAAGTATCAAAGTCAAAAGTCAAACAGCAAAATAGACTAAGGCTCGGTAATAGCCCTCAGTCGTCAAAAAGGTCCTCGTCGTCCTCTTCCTCCTCGCTCTCTACTAGCTCGCGCGGGTCTATCCGGAACCGAGGATCACCTGCGGAGTCCGAACCGCTGCTGAGGGACGTACTCTCCCCTTCTTCTTCTGCTTCCTCTTCCTCTCTCCTTTTCTTCTGCGAAGGCCCCTCAGCAGGCCTCTTCTCCGCAGGTCTTTTCCTCAGCTCTCGACGGAACGGGAGATCCTCGCTAGCAGGCGCGATCTGTACTCCTCTCTGAGTGCTCGCTGCTGGCCGGGAAGAGCTCGACGCTATCTTCTTCTGGGGAGGTGGCCTCACGCTCTTCCTTCTAGGAGCCGCCCTAGCCTGCCCCTGCATTTCATTTAGCTTGTTAATATTTGTGTACATATTGCATATATATGTTGAAATGTGAAAGCAGGACATTGTTCTATCAAAGTTGCATACCTGAGGCCGCACAGTAGGGACTGGAGCTGGAGGTGGATAGTGCAACCGCAACTGGGCGCCACTGGCAATCCTGTGAAACTCCTTCTCCATGGCCTTCATTAAGCGCACTGCCTCTCGCACCCACGTCATGGGAGCCTGCTTACAGTAAGGGATCAAGTCAGTTTGCAAGTCAAGTATACATGTGCAAATCAAAGTAAGGAAAGTGTAAAGGATGCTAAGTATCGTACCGGTCCTGTGATCTCGTCGGGCTCTCTCCTAGCCGGCTCGAACTACAGAGTGGCCTCCTCTCCCTGAGCATCCCGCACAGCCAGCGTCCAAGAAAGCTGAGGAAGGCCCGTCGCCCTAGCAGGCTCACTCCTCTCCCTCGGGCGGGCAGTCCTACCGCTTTGTCCGCGCCTCTCCTCTCCAGCCGCTCTAGCCTCGGCCTCTACAGCTCCGTGCTCGACTACCCCAAGCGGCCCCGCCAAGTACTGCTTCCGATAAACAGCATAGTTGTGCTCGGGCCTCAGGAAAGCAATAAGGCCTGCCGGGACGGTAAAGCGCTGCAGCTCAGCCAGCGTGTACTGGTCCGTGTGTGAAGCGCGAGGCGGAAGTGGACCAGGCACAACGAACTCTGAAGCCTCAAGTGACTGCCGTGTCACTCGGTCCCCTAAGTACCACTGCCATCCGAAGATTGACTCCAGCAGCACGTGGCTTGCAGCCACCTCTCTGCTCCGGGCAAGGTACTCCGGCTCAGCCTCCGCGGACCTCCAAGGATCCCACTCCACCTGCAAGCATCCAGCAAACAAGCAACAAACAGTCGGTCAGCGACAGCATTAAAGCAATTCAAAGGCAATAGTAGGCAGTAGAAAGCTTGAATTTTACCTGGGTGCCCGACAGCTCGTCGAGGTATGCTCGAAAGGCCTGGAGGCTACCTCTTGCCGCCTTCTTGCCCCTGTACTGTGGCCCCCATATCAGTGCACGGGGGAGCATCTTCAAGTCCGGGCACGTATTCTCTGGAGGGTACATCTTCAGCACTTCGTAGGCCCATAGCTGCAAGTTCAAACAGTCAAAGCATAAGTACAGCAACTACAATTCAAAAGAAAGAAGGTTACTTGGGAAATAAATGCTTGCAAATTTGGTTTCTTACCTTCCACACCCTCCAGTAGCCGGCGATCGCCTTCTTCCGCCGAGAGAACTCCCCCATGAAGCTGTAGCACGTCCCCAGAGCTGCGCCTCCCTAGTCGTACCTAGCCGCCGTGCGTAAGTCGAACAGGGCTGGCAAGTAGGCCACGTGCACCGTGGACCGCTTGTTAGGGTACAGCGAAGCCCCGAACAAGTACAACAAGTAGGCCCTCGCCATCTGCTCCTCCTCCTGCTCCGAGCTCGGGACCCTGTCCTTCAGGTACCAGTGAAACTGGTCATGGGAGAACGTGTAACGCCCCTAATTTTTAGGTACGTTAAATAAGGAAATTTATTACAGAAATATCGAGTCACTGCTCATTATTACAAACGGCTCACATAGGAGCATTTGAAGTTCAAAAACAAACAAAAGGAA
>BPLS01014345.1:0-13311 GCA_019656275.1 Rhododendron kiyosumense | reverse complement strand
TGTCGGGGGGGTGGGGGGGGGGGAAAGCAGCCCTCTTGCTGAAAGATTGATAGTAAAGGACTGATACTTTCCTATAAAGCGCGTAAAAGCCACCATGGACCAGTCAGCCCTATAGGCTGATTTTTGCTTTTACCTATTTTTAAATCTAAAACTGTTTATTACTCGTATTTCTTATCTATCTTTTACTCTATAAAATTTTGTGGATGTACTCCTAGATATCTACTGAAAAAATGTTAATTTAATAATTAACAGTATTAAAATTGTTAATTAACACTATTAATTTAATGATTAACAGTATTTTCACAATTAACCGTGTTAATTAACGGTATTAAAATTATCAATTAATAATCTTATTCATAATTAATAGTATAAATTTACAAGTAATATTGTTAACTAACAATTAGCAATTCATAGAACACATGCCCCATACACAATTTACACATCATAAAATATCACTACTCATAGCGTAAATTTTTTTCCTTTTAAATTGAATAATGCAAAAAAATTAAAAAAGAATAACGTACTCCTCAAAAATTTATTTTTTCTACACAATTTTATCAAGTAGATTTTTAAAAATATAAATTTTATAAAAAAAACAAACATATATAATAAAAGTTATAACATTTTAAAGTTACAGTGCAAAACTAAAATTTAGGAGGCTACATCAAAAACTAATAATTTTTTCATAAATAATATCACGTACCTTCAATATGTACTTGTGTGGTAGACCTCGTTTTCGTTAAGTGGATTTCAGAAACCATTTTTTTTTTCAAATTTTGATATATTATAAAATTAAAATTATTTCAGTTATAAAATTTAAATAAAAAGTGAAAAGAGAGAAGAGAGAGAGAGAGAGAGACGAAACTGATGAGAGAGAGAGAGAGAAAGAGAGAGAGAGAGACGGGAAATAGTGGATGTTTTGCGCGGGCATGTAGAAAAGAGACGCGCGCATGTGCTTAATCAAGCTAAATTTGCATAGGCTAGGGTGTTCCACTTTTACAACAAAACTTCTTTTTTTTTAAAAGGAAGTAATTTCAAACTCAAATATAATATAAGTGAAAAATATTTTTTCAATTTTTTTTGCATCGTTTAAAAGATCTTGATGAGAACGATCAAACAAGATCCATATTGAAATACATGATTTTTGAGTTTAAAATTACCTTCTTTTTCTAAAAGTTCCTTTTTCTGGAAACTGGAACGCCAAGTTGGCTATGAACTCCAAATTTAGGATGGACCTGTCATTTTCTCTTTATTTTTGCCACTCCCCTTTTCTTTAACAATACTCTCTTTTGTGTCCTTATTAGATAATTTATTTTGTAAGAAAGAGCGTAACGCCCCGATTTTTCAAGAAATTTTGGGCACATTACCCTTAAAATACACTAGTGGCTTTGTTCGGTTAACCTTTTAATTTTTAATTTTAGTTTAGTTTTCAATTATTATTTTATTTTTTTTCCAATCATTACCCTATTTTTTCATTTATTACTTTCTCATCTCTCTCTATTTCTCTCTAATCATTACCTCTATCTTCAATCAATACTCTATTTCTCTTTACCTACTACCAAAACTAAACTAAACCAAACTTCCAACCAAATAAAATAACTAAATTTTACAAACTTCTAGGCCCTTATCTGCCTTTGTACAAAATTTACATCTCCAAAATAAAATAAAAATTAAAGCCTCCAAATAATTAATCCTCTAATGCCTCAAAATTCGTCCAAACTCTCCAAATATTCCTTAAATGATCCGATTCAATTTCCACTAATCCGACTCCACATCTGAAAAACAAATTATCCAAGAACCATAAAACTAGAGTACCTCCACCCTACCCCTAAAACCTCAGCTCTTCTTTCTCTCTATCCCGACTGCTCTCTCTCTCTCTCTCTACCCGTGCATGTGTGAGTAACATTATTGTGTGTGTATATATAATAGGGAGAGAGAGGGAAGGAATATGGTGGTCGAGGACAAAAGTTAATGGTGGGTGGGTGATGATGATGGAAAAGGGGGAAAGGGAGATGGAAAGGAGGAAAGTGGGAATAATGGAAATGTGGTGGAAATGATATGGGGCGGGGTCGGGCACGTCGGCTGTTGAAGAAGAAAAACAATGAGAATTATTTCCGTGAACGCGGAAACGTGTCACGTGATGTACGGCAATTCGGTTTTTAGTTTTGACAAATTACGAAAATAATATCGTAGTATAAATAAGATATTTTCAGACAAACCGTGGTCTCGGTTTACGAAGATAAAATCTCATTGATCAAAATAGATTTTTATATGGATACAACTACATCTTATTCGATTTATTCGGACTAATTAGCTAATCAATCAACTTAACAAAACATATTATTAACAAATAAAATAATTTTTGAAAATAATATCATGAAATTTTTATTTATTGAAAATTTTCGGATATTACAAAGAGGGAGTGTCGTTAAAAAAAAAAAGAGGAGTGACAGAATCACTTAACTTTTGAATTCAGAAGGACATTTTTAGCCATCCGCTTTCTGACCTCTAGATTGTTGAAATAGGCAGCTGGTTTTCGTGCATAAAATCATTTAATTGAAGCCAAGTAAATGATTGGAACACATGAAAACCAAGTAGTTAAACCACAACAACATTCTTCAACTGACGAACAAATCCATGAGCCAGAAACTAATCATTTTTGGTCTTCCAAAAAGGAAATACATCCTCCTAGGTTCTTTTTACGTACTTGAACGCACAGTTTTGTGAGTTCTTTACGAGTTCATTTTGATTATTTGTTTCCATTATAAATGTTGTAAAACTTGTCAAGATCATGACATATGCCAAAATTGGAATTGATACCCCGTTCTGCTAAGGTTTTTAATTTTTTAAGTATTTATTTTTCGTTTTATGAGACAGGTCATTTTCTCGTAATAAATCTTTAGTTCAAAAAATAAGTACTTTATTTTAGTTAGTGGAACACATCCAGTCAACCCATGACCGCAACACATTTATCTAGATATAAACAAGTTCAAAATTCAACTTCTCAATAAATGTTTAGGAGGACTTTTAGATTCGCATATTGTTTACTTGCTTTCTTCTTTTTTCGATAATTCCGGTGCCCATAATAGTTTACGCCACTTTTACTAATCTTGGGGGACAAATCTCATTGCCCACTTGCGAGATTCCAATTAAAGCTAGAGCAAAGGTCTGTATGGACTAATTTCAAATGAGTTGATAGCACTAGAGATGTTTCGAGCATAAGATCTTAGGAGAAAGCAACCCCCTAAGTCTCATACCTTGACTACTAAACTAACCTCTATGGGTTTGCATTGTTTACTTGGCCAAGGACAAGGGTAGAGTCATTCAAGTTTTTCATTCCAACTCAAAATAATGTCAGCAAGTCTCTATAATCCAAGCCAATTTCTTAAATCCAAAATCTAGACCCTTTCCAATAAAAAACCCCACTATTAGAGCATTTGAAGGCACTGGTTTGCCTATTATGCTCTTACAACCATCAGAAGCTGCAAACTCATTGCAATTTTCACAACCCAAAATGTCATAAACATCATGAATCATTCTCAGTATTCATACACAGAACCCATAATATGAATTCTTCATCTATAGTGTTGTCCGTATAACATTAGCCTGACAAATCCAGACCAAGCTGGTTTCCGATACTACTTAAACCTACAAACATGTATCGCAATATGCTTTCCTTTCTTGTTTTCCCTCCTGCTACTGAGAGTTCAACTTATATGCTACCAATAACATCATGGCAAAACAAATTGAAGTACTATTTCTGTATCTTCGGTTTTTCTACGGCAAGGCCTCAAAATTCTAAACAGATGGGAAGTACTTAGTAAGGCCTGAAGGTAGGTGAGTGTGAACAAGACCGAGACCGGAAGTTACTTATAGACACCCCAATCTGGGCCTCCGAACAATCTTTTAGTTCCCCGATAATGAAATAAGGAAAAATATACCTTCAAGGCTTGGATCACCGTTTGATCCGACGGTCAGTCTAGTGCCTCTTTTTGGTTTATATATATGTAATTTGGGTTAGCCCATGGTAGATTTAATTCCTAGTTCCACCATTGGACTGGCTTCAAATGAGTTGATAGAACTAGAGATGTTTTGAGCATATATAAGATCTTAGGAGAAAGCAACCCCCTAAGTCTTAGACCTTGACCACTAGACTAACTTCTACGGGTTTGCATTGTTTACTTGGCTAGGGACAGGGGTAGAGTCATTCAAGTTTTTCATTCCAACTCAAAATAACGTCAGCAAGTCTCTATAATCCAAGCCAAGTTCTAAATTCCAAAATCTAGACCCCACTATTAGAGCATCTGAAGGCACTGGTGTACCTATTATGCTCTTACAACCATCAGAAGAAACTCATTGCAATTTTCACCACCCAAAATGTCATAAACATCATCAATCATTCTCAGTATTCATATATAGAACCCACAATATGAATTCTTCATGTATAGTGTTGTCTGTATAACATTTAGCCTGACAAATCCAGACCAAGCTGGTTTCCGATACTACTTAAACCTACGAACATGTATCGCAATATGCTTTCCTTTCTTGTTTTCCCTCCTGCTACTGAGAGTTTAACTTATATGCTACCAATAACATCATGGTAAAACAAATTGAAGTACTATTTCTGTATCTTTGGTTTTTCTACGGCAAGGCCTCAAAATTCTAAACCATAGTTTTAAATCGCAGTATCGGTCGCCGTCGTGGTATCAGTCGCCGTATGTCGGTATCGGGACATATCGGTGATACATCGCAGGAATCGGGTGTCACGGTCGTGAATTTTTAAAAATCATCAGTAACATATATAAAACTTGAAAAATATACTTTTGCGGCTTTTGCCCCCAACATTGGCTTAAATTATCACATTTTAATTAATTTAAGACATGTAATAGCCCATTATCTTCATGTGAAATATCCGATAATTTATCAAAATCCGCAAGTCAATAAGATTTTACAAATATGAAAAAAATGTAACATTATGAGTTTCAATATAATTGACATAAACAACAAAAGTACGATGAAGATATTAAAATAAACACACTATAGACCTTTTTTCCGGAAGGGATAAAAACAAACAGACAGCAACGTGTTTTATTTATACAGTATAAACAGGAGTAGTAATTAAAGTCTTTTTTCCTTTTTCTTTTGTTTTGAAAGGGATACAAACAGACAACTGTATAGGACTAACTTTTTGCTGTTCAAAAAAATAGGACTAGGGGGTGTTCTCCTTTTTCAAAAAAGAACTTTTTGGAAAAAGAAGGCAATTTCAAGCTCAAAAATCATATATTTATGCAAATAATTCTTCTATCAATATGGATCTTATTTGATAGATCTCATTGAGATCTTTTAAATGATGCAAAAAAAATTAAAAAATCATTTTTCATTTTCGTTATATTTAAGTTTGAAATTACCTTCTTCTTCTAAAAAGTTCTTTTTTTAGAGAAAGGGGAACATAACTTTTTGTCTTCCCCAAATCTTTCCTGATCGTCAAGTTCAACAGAGCTTTTGGAAAAACAATAAGCTTTGAATCCAAACAGCCCTCTCTCTCTCTCTCTCAACAACCTCGCCCAGAGATACCACGAAAACCCAAAATCCGTCGCCGGCGACCGCCTGTGGAAATGATACCACGAAAACCCAAAATCCGTCGCCGGAGACCGCCTGTGGAAATGATGATTCTACGCCTACGAGTACAACCAAACCGAGTTCGCCAACATCGATCTTCAAATTGAAGTCGTCCGTTTCAGATATGTGCGTTTGGGTTTATCATCGTAAGTGTTTTGATTCGTTCATTTTAAAACCCAGTCAGTGCAAATCCTAGAAACGTTTTTTTTTCCCTCTCCGGCAACATTTTTTCCCCAAACCGGACGAACCGGCCCAAAATATCTGTTACAGACCGATACGTATCGGAAATCGGCCGGGTCACCTGTGATTTTCGATCTCCCCGTTATACCGGCCTATATCCGAACCGAAGCTCTCTAATCCCGGTACGAACCGGCTGATACGGTTCGTACCGGCTGATATTTAAAACTATGTTCTAAACAGATAGGAAGTATACTTAGTAAGGCCTGAAGGTAGGTAATAGAATTCTCTACTCATGGGGTGCTTTCCGAAATCCCTTAACCTCTCCCACCAATGCCTTCCATTGTCAAAGATTCCATTATCAGTACGACTCGGTCGAATGGTGCAATCCAAAAACACCGCGATCAATACTGCTACTGTGGCCGGGATGTGAAAATGATTTCCACAATTGTTGAACTGCAAGTAATGGTTAGAAATTTCATTTAGTACGTTTCTCCAAGCGCGAAAATACTTGTGATTGCTAAAATTCATTCAAGTTAGAAAGGATAAATTGCACGCACAACGTACCCAATGCGCATGAGTGTGAACAGGACCGCGACCGGAAGTTACTATGTAGCCATAGAAGTATTGTGTGATTGAGAGGCCCATGAAGATTGAATAAGCTACTATGAACTTTGTTTTGAGCCTGTTGAGGTTGCAGAATTGAAGTAAACCAATACCGGCAAAAGCTGCACTAGAATGGTATACCACAGTAAATTTCAACAGATAGTTGAAGGTAAAACAGGAATATTCAAAGATGATTTGGAAAAGCAAGTGAGGCCCACTTGACTTATTACTTCATCATGCTCAAATCTCAACTTAAAGCATAACGCCACATGTATGGACACCTTTGGAGTGGAAACCACTTATGCTTTATCACATTTCAAACAAGTAATCCTAATAATCACATATACATTCTCATAATCATTCTTAAGATCAAAATACGAATACTTTAAATCAAGTGTTAAATTCCGTTCGTTCTTTCTTTCTTTTGGAGAAGTTCAAAACAATATATATTTATTTAAAGCAAAAATTCAAGTTATTCATCATCTCATATTTCTCTTCACGTTTTTAGTAGAACAAGTTTACTAGTTATTTCTTTCATACAATTTCAAACACAAAACGTGAATATAGTTTTGTAGAGTACGGAGAATCTACATATACTAAACTTTAAACCTAGAGAAAGTGGTTAGAGGAATCCTACTTATACTTAGAGATAGTAAGTAAGGATAAACTACATGATTGTATTTTCTTTTGAAAAATAAGTCTACTAGTTATTTTTCTTTCATACATTTAGAACAATACAAGTAATATACACATTTCTATTTACTTAGAATTACGGAGTAAGGACAATCTACCGTTCTTCTTGGCGGTAAGGCAGCTACGGAAAAGTAAGTTGACTATCGGATGGAGCGACTTCCTACGGTGAGCTTCCGGTAGTTTCGAAAGAGAAAGGTTTCTCTCAAAACTAGTTATTGGCTAAACTACTAAACTTTTTGAATCGAGAAGGTGGTCGAGTGGTGGCTAAGTGGCGGTCTTGGATGAGTTTCTTGAAGAACTCAAGAATAATGAAGAACAAGGCAAGAACAAAGTAAGAACACTAGAATTTCTAGAAAGAGAAGTTTAAGACTTGAAGGTGTGAGTTGAATGGCATGTGAGTGGTGCTATTTATAGCAAAATTCCTGGCTCCCCTCTCTCTCTCTCTCTCTCTCTCTCTCTCTCTCTCTCTCTCTCTCTCTCCCATGGATTTGTTCCATTGTTTTGTCAAATCAAGTTTTTAATCAAGCCATAGCCTTCCCTCACTTGTCATCTCCATTTTAGGTTCAAAATCTAGGTTATCATGCTTAAAGTAGCCTAAAAATGGGTTGTAAAGTAGTTCTAGGCCTTGAGTGTGAAGTTGGCTAAAAAGGTAGCTTGTGAAAGTATCCAAAACACAAGCACACACTCACACTCACTCTCTCTCTCTCTCTCTCTCTCTCTCTCTCTCTCTCTCTCATATCTTGGCCTTCTCTCTCTCTCTAGTACCATGTGTGTTTGTGTGTGTGTGTGTGTATATATATATATATATATATATATATAAGTATGTATGTGAAAGACTAAGTAGTCTTACTTAGTCTAGGAAATAGGAAATTATAAGAAAGGCAAGTCTTTCCCTTGAAATGACAACACCATGAGAGATATGATTAAGATTTTCCAAGAAAGTCTATATATGGTCATATAGGCATGATTATAATAGGCTAAGTGTAAAGACCCGTATTTTTGAAAATTATTCAAAGGTTTATCAATATTAGAAATTGAGAAAAATGTGAAATATGTGTTATATGATTTGGGGTTTGAGTGATGGAATTGAAAGTTAAGGGGGCTGCAAGTGTGATTAGTGCATATGTTAGTATATATAGGGTGAGTGTGTGTGTAGGGAATAAAAAGTCCTCCTCTCCCTCTCTCCCTCCCTCTCAGCTTCTCCCCCTCTCTCACTCATCCCACCACCAAAGCTTGAAACCCAAGGAACCTAACCCTCTCTCCATCTTCCTCACGTGCCACTAAGTTTGTAGCTCGTCCGGTTTGGCTCAGAAAGGAGTATTTTGGGCGTATTTCAGAATTTGAGTTCAAGGGTTCATGTGACCCGATCTCTTCGTGTGTTTGCTCTCCAACTTCGAGGTAGGAATTTCTCACTCTTTGTATGTTCTTGAGTTGATTTTGTACATAAAATCGTGCTTTGGTTGTTGTTGTTGTCGAATTCTCGAAAATCTACTGAAAATCTGCTTGAAACCACTCCGTATCGATTCCATAAGAAAACAGATGCTTCAGAATTTCTGATAAGCTTCTTGTATCGATACGCCATTTTAGCTGTATCGATACCAGGAGCTTATGGACAATTTTGCCACATTGTTCCAAACTTCATCGTTTTAACCCTCGTTCACTTCTACCTTGTTCTAAGCACCTCCAAATCACCCCAGAACATGGTTAGTCGTATTCGTTGAGTTCGTGGGATATCTTTGCTTCTCTTACCCTTGTTTAGTAAAATTTTACTTTGAGTACCCATTGAATCATAACTGAAATGAAATGACACATTATGTAAGTACGAGATTTATGAACACTTGATGCTATGTAGTACGAGGAGTGAATTGAGATAACGAGTTTGGAAACAAAAATGGAAATATAAATTGAGATGCAGACCATCTACTTAATATCAATCTCCCTCCTTATGTTCAAATCGTGAAATCAAAGTTTTAGGAACACATGTGACAAAATACAATACAAAAGGATTGTAATCAGCACACGAGGTCTTGGTACCCGAAACTTAAGACAGATGTACGGGGTCATGAGCACCGGGAATATAAAGTAGATGTACGGGATCACGAGCACCCGAAAATGTATTGTTGGCTATATGGGGCCCTAAACCCGGAAAGTTTCTTAAGTTCACTGTTCGGCGTGTTAATGGAGAAAAAATATCTAATATTGGGGAATCGATCAGAGACGTACGGAGTCCACAAGACCCGAAATGTAAGATACATAACGGAGAAGTGTGTGAATAAAATTTTGAATGGAAAGGAAAAATGTAAAAGATAACTAAGGAATTGACTAGATCAATCAATAGTAAGTGAAGTACTTCTTAAGTCTTGAGTTTCTGACATGAAGTTAGCATTTGTATGCATTCCCTTTTGTTGTCCCAAACTTCATTCTTTTTATGTCAAAATCCTCTCATTTGCATACAAGGCTTGTAGAGATTTTCCTATTGGACGCGTGTTTGCTCAACCCTTAATTTTTCAAGTATAAATTCGGAGCTGTAGCATGGAATGCTGTGCATGCATTGATTGGAAAACTTTTGAAAGCTGACATGAGGATATGGCATTATTTCTATTTCAAATTTCCTTAAAGGTTGTATTTGTAACTTCACCAGTTATTTGTCAAGTGGGTAACTATAAACTATTTATTTTATTTTATTTTTCTTTATTCTCATGATTACTAGTAAATGAAACGATGTGACATGGTTAAAAACTCTTTTGGAGAAACGAGGTATGATATTGTGAAGATTTTAATCATGAAGAGTTACTTATATTTATTTTGAAAATCGAGGACGTGACACTAAGAGGTATATATACCTATTTATATAAGTATATATATGCACTTACAGAAATCTAGGAAAATGACTTTGGAGGGTAATTAGGTTTAGGGCTATTAGCCTTAGGGTTGCATGCATAACAAGGCTAAGTTTGCTTCTTTTGGAAGCAAAATGATGGCTTCCTTTGGTCCAAGGGTTTTTAAATGATTTGTCTTGTCAAATCTATGTACTCATTAGCAAGTCTTATTTCTATTGTCCAAGAGATAAAAATTTTCCTAAGAACTATTATCCAATGGGTAGAGAGGAAATGATGATAAATAAGGTTTGAAATGACTAGTCATGAAGTATAATGACTACTCCTAATGGTCTAATGGTTCAATTAGGGTTAGGAGGGGTTCACAAGGCTCAAATGTAGATGAAAAGGTCCATATAGGGTTAGGGAAATGTAACTAGGTGACATGGTAGTTAGGTTTCTCTAACTAATCGGTTGGAAGCCAATTCTACTTGCCATGTAGGATTTCTAGCCAAGAAATATAATTTTGTAAGTCTTAAATCTAATTATGACGGATTATTAGAAATTTAAAAGGAATTTTAAAAGCAATACCAAGTAATTAAAATAGAATTCAAATATTTAACGAAATCAGAGTCGTTACATACTTTGTGTGCTTTATTTTAACATCCTTTCATAGTTAATTTTATGTTTAAAGCACAACATATTAGGGGTTATTGACATGGATCATTGGGCTTTGGGTCAATACATATTCGGGAGGACTTTCAGATTCACATATTATTTATTTATTTTTAATAATTCATGTGCTTGGATCCGTGCACTTTGACTAATCTTGGGAGATCAATTTCATCGTTTACTTGTGAGGTCCTAATTAAAGCTAGAGCAAAATGCAAATCCTAAGTCTCAAACCTCAACTATTATTAGACTAGGTTAACCTCTACGGGGTTTGCAATATACATGGCGAGGGACAAGGGGAGAGAAGTTTTTCATTCCAACTCAAAATAATTTCAGCAAGGCCAAGTTCTTGTGTTTCCTTCACTTCATTCACTTTAAATAAAATAAAATAAAAATTGTGGTGGGGTGATTCGGTCGGTGCTGAATGGGTCGGATTCAAATTCCAAAATCTAGACCCTTTCCAATTAAAAACCCACTCTTAGAGCATTTGAAGGCATTGGTGCGCCTATTAGCTAGCTAGGCTTTTACAAGTTACAACCATTAGAACCAGCAAACTCATTGCAATTTTCCGAACCCAAAATGCCACAAACATCATCAATGATTCTCGGTATTCATCTATAGTGTTGTTTGTATAATATTGAGTAGAGCCACACCTTGGGGTCGAACCACGTAAACTCTTATGTGTCTCATTTGTATGATTATTTTAATTTATTGGGTACGCTTCTGTTGCGGGTGAGATCACAGAAATTTCCCAACATAATGATTCTCAATATTCATATATAGAACCCCATAATATGGATTCTTCATCTGTAGTGTTGTGTGTTGGTGGGTAAGGAGAGATTCACTCACAAACAAACTCTACTTTTATTCATCTTTTAACTGAAATACAAATTACAATTTGCTTTCCTTTGTTGTGTTCCCTCTTGGTATTTATTAAGTTCAACTTAATTATATGCTGCAAACATCATGGAAAAATAAATTGAAGTACTATATGTTTTTGTATCTTCGTTTCTCTACTGCAAGACCTCCAAATTCTAAACAGATGGAAATCACTCACTGAGGCCTAAAGGTAGGGATAGGGCCGGCCCTGGGGGCAGGCCTGCCAGGCGGCTGCCTAGGGCCTCCCCTTTTGGGCCAACTAATAGGGCCCCCAAATAGAAAACTATAATAAATATTAAGTATGCTAAGTAATTTGCAATGAGGTTGAAGTAGCCTAGTGGTGAACTGTGCATGATGGGAATGGTAGATTGTGAGTTTGATTCCTGTCTCCTTCTATTTTTAATGTAAAATTTTGGAGTCTTTGACGTAAAAATGTTTCGAAAATGACCCTTAGAAATCTCGAACTTCTGACCTGGTCGTTCTAAAGATTCCTCCGACAACATTGCCGCCAAGCTACAAGCTTGCCTGGTTTTTTTTTACCAAACAACTAATTAATATACTAAAATGTAAGGCCCCATTTTCAAAACTGCGCCTAGGGCCCCGAAATTCTCAGGGCCGGGCCTGGGTAGGGAATAGAATTCTGGGTCCTCTTCGAAAGCACTTGTGAACACGTCCCACCAATCAGTCTCAATTTTAACTCTCCATTATCAGTACAAGCCGGTGGGATAGTGCAATCCAAAAACACCACGATCATAGCTGCTAATGTGGCCGGGGATGTGAAAATGATTTCCACAAATTTGTAAAACTGCAAATAATGGTGAGAAATTCGTTTGGTTTCTTCAAGCACGAAAATATTGGCGACTAATAAAATTCATTCAAGTTAGAAAGGATAAAATTGTATTCACAACATACCTAATTTGCATGAGTGTGAACAGGACCACAATCGGAAGTTCCTGTGTAGCTATTGAAGTATTGTGGGACTGAGAGGCCTATGAAGATTGAAAAACCTATTATGAACTTTGTTCTGGGCTTGTTGAGACTGCAGAATTGAAGTAAATCAAGACCAGCAGAACCTGCACCGGAATGGTATACCACAGTTAATTTCAACATATAGTTGAACATAAAACAAGCATTTAAAAATGAATTGGAAAAGCAAATGACTATCCTGTACCAAATGAAACATGCATTTTGTAATTGTCATTCTTTTGTAAGAGATTTCTTTTCCAAACAAGCACGAATTTTGGGTAAACATAAAGAAATTTCAGTAGTTTTTTCTCCAACGGTTAACAAGATAGAGAATTCATACTCTCGTAGCCAAACGAGATGCATTGCAGAGCTGCAAAGATCGGCAATGGACAAATTTTCCTGTTAATTGATGATACAGTTGCACAGTTAACCCAAATTTAAATCATAACTTCAATTTTACAAATGATGTTAGACGAAAACATGCAACTATAACGCACCAAACACAGCAAAGAAAAGCATGAATCCTGCTGATATTTGAACCACTCTTCGGCTTCCAGATCGCATCAATGCCAAAAGACCTACATTTTCACTGAACAATTTGCAGAATATAAGAATCTAAGATTTGTAGGAAAATCATACTTAGATGAGGACATCGATCAGCTCCTCAGTCGACTATTCTGCAAGATTAATCACACATAAAACTAATGCAGAGGAATTGAAGGATCTAGACACTTTGATTGGTCACACTTAAACCATAAATTTCTCCAAACAAATGATCTACACATGCATTTGTAACTAAAGTAAGTCATCCCTCATGCAGCGACCTATGGATATTACAAATTCATGGTATATCAAAAAGGTGGCTAAATTAGTGATTGGAGTA
>BPLS01014336.1:0-19353 GCA_019656275.1 Rhododendron kiyosumense | reverse complement strand
AGGAAAGAAAGAACATTCTCATGCAATTTCATTCAGCATTTTCGTACTGTTTTCTGTATTTTTCTAAATTGAAATTATCGTGATAATATATTCGTGTTACATTAATCCAGTTATGCGAAACATATGAAGATAGGTTTGTCACTTCCCATGATTTTAATCCTTGGTAAGAGTTCATAACACTAATCTAGATTCCACACCAAATCAATAGGCTACTGAACAAAGCTCAAGTTCGAGTTTCCACTACCGTACTGTTTTAGAGTAGTTAGGTTTAGGGTTAGGTTTTGGTTCTTGGGCTGAGTTTGGCCCTTTCAGGTTTTGCCACTTGTTTTCGGGCTTTGTCTCATGTGGCGTTTTTTATTTTCCATCCAACCTGGATTCTTCTCCTCTATCCCCAACTTGATGTATCCTCTGTCAAAATTTCTTTTTAATAAAATGTTACTCTTACCTATAAAAAAAATGATAGAGAAAAGAAGTTCAAACATTAATCCAAGAAATAAAACTAAACCAATGAACCAGAAATGGGTATCCACTTTATGGATTCCTATCTACCAAAAAGTTGGTCGATAACTTTGGGCACTAAGGAAAAGGGGTCATCACCATGTTGGATTTTCCTTTTCCTTGGAATTTTTTCGCAACAAATTATGTGGACCAAAGAGTGTTCAGAATCTTATTCTTATTCTTATTTGTTTTGGTTTGGTTTGGTTTTTTTTTGCCAATATTGTATACATTAGCGGGAATTAGTGGAGGGTGTTATCTATATAGCCTTGGTCCCCAAAGCCCCGCCTCTCATGGGACTCGAATCTTGATCACCACTGAAGAGAAAGATGAATTACCAACTTCACTAGAAGTGATTGCCGTTCTTGTTTGTTGGCCAAGTAAATAAAGAGAGTACTAGGGGTAACAAGGGTGTGACGGTTCTCATGGGATGCAATCATGTAATTAAAAGAGTCCCTACCTCACCTGCTAGAAAGCCGGTCAAGAGGGGCGCAGACCGGCAACAGGCCCCAACACCATTGGCCACGGTTTGTGTGGAGCCAGAATTTGAAAAAGGGGGGGCATTGTTCAATTGGAGTCCGCTACCATTTGTGGGATGTTGTTCGTTAAAATATGAGAAGAAAAGTTAAGTGCAAAATTAGGCTTGGTCTTGGGGTTTGTTTTGTTAAGCAATAAAGTCTTGCTTCAACTATTATTTTTATGGATGATGCTATAGTGTCCCCGGTCATTTTGGGGACACCGTAATTTTTGGCATAACAGAACCCTTGTAAGCATAACAAAAATCATTACAAGTATAATAGAACCATAACATGACATAACCAAGACATAACCAAAAATCAATTAAGGCATAACCAAAAATCAACCAAGGCATAACCAACCAAGTTATGCCTTTTTATGGTTTTGGTTATGCTTATAATGGTTTTGGTTATGCTTGTAATGAATTTGGTTATGTTTATAATGGTTTTGTTATGCTAAAAGTTACGGTATCCCCAAAATGACCGGGGACACCGAAGCCGTTCCCTATTTTTATTACCTCTTTGTTCTTTTCATCGCTGTTTTTTCATCAGCTGCGTAACAAATTAAGTTATTGAGAAACTTATAATTAAGTACTTAATCGATCTCTCTTAGTATCACATACGGAGTAATTTCTTTTTTCGGAACTGGGGTTGGCATGTGCCACTCCCCCTCTTAGGGATAATGTTATATCCCTCTCTTGTCGGGGGATACTTTATCGGGAATAACTTCGGTGTCTCCGGTTATTTTGGAGGCACCGTAACTTTTGGCATAACAAAACCATTATGAGTATAACTAAAACCAATTATGAGCATAACCAAAACCATTATGAGCATAACAGAACCATAGTAAGGCATAACTTGTTTGTTATGCCTTGGTTGGGTTTGGTTATGCCTTAGTTGATTTTTTGGATATTTATTGGTTATACCTTGTTTGGGTTCGGTTATGCTTGTAACGAGTTTTAGTTATGCTCATAATAGTGAAGTTATGCCAAAAATTACGGTGTCTCCAAAATGACCGGGAACATCATAGCATCATCCGACTGTATCACCCCTATCACATAACTATTGGAAGACATAATATCAAGGGAAATGCTACGGTGTCCACTCGCCATTTGGGGACTCCGTAATTTTTGACATAACTGACTATGTCTTTGTAAGGCCTTGGTTATACATATCACTGTTTTTTGTTATGCTTGTAATGGTCAGTTATGCCAAAAATTACGGTGTCCCCAAAATAACCGGAGATACCATAGCATCATCCATCCTAATATCAAACTATTCAATCAAACTATTCAAAAGCACAACATTTTTCCACAAATGGTATAACACTTTGGACTTTTATGATTATTATATTAGGGATGATGCTATGGTGTCCCCGGTCATTTTGGGGATACCGTAATTTTTGGCATAATTTCACTATTATGAGCATAACTAAAATCCATTACAAGCATAACCGAACCCAAATAAGGTATAACTAAGGAATATTCAAAAAATCAATCAATGCATAACCAAGCCCAATAAAGGTTTTGGTTATACAATCAATCAATGCATAATCAATGCATAACAAACAATGTCATGCCTTACTATGGTTCTGTTATGCTTATACTGGTTTTGGTTATACCCATAATAGGTTTTGGTTATACTCATAATGATTTTGTCATGCAAAAAATTACGGTGTCCCCAAAATGATCGGGGACACTGAAGTCATTCCCTTAATATTAGACATAATACTTTTCAAAATGACATAACATAATCACTCGAAGGCATTAAACTCTTCAAAAAATGGCATAGCATTTTTATTATTATGGTGTCTCCCTAAAAAAGTGTTATGTCATTATTATGGTGTCCCCCAGAATGACGTAACATAACTATTCGAAGGCACAACCATTAACCATTCGGAGGCATAATATGAAAACATCCTAAGATGGAGATACCTTTGGTGTTTCCCCTCCGCCCTTGTCCACGGACACGAAGTAACACAAATGGGGTTCTGTAGACTGTAGGTGGTCTCTCAAGACAGATTAAAACAGAGCTTAACCCTAGGTGAGTACTGACAAGAAGCTGGTGACTTAAGATTAATGAACATGAGTGTCCCTTGCTCACAGACTCAAACATACGAAGTAATTCTATACTTTGCACATTTAAGAAGGAAAAAGGGATAACTTCTTAGGAAATGCTACAGTGTCCAGCCGCCATTTGGGGACACCGTAATTTTTGGTATAACAGACCATTATAAGCATAACTAAAACCAATGATATGTATAACCAAGGCCTTACAAAGGTATAACTCTCAAAATCCCCAAAAATTATGGGAATTTTGGGGGTTATGTCTTTGTAAGACCTTGGTTATACAAATCAGTGGTCTTGGTTATACTTGTAATAATCAGTTATGCCAAAAATTACGGTGTCTCCAAAATGACCGGAGACATCGTAACATCCTCCTAATTTCCTCCTAAGATGGATTTCTTCTAGGTTTCCTAGGAAACTCATTGATAGCAAGATATCCTGCATCTTCCTATATTCAAGGAAAACTGCAAAAATCATACTCAAGATGCACAAAATACTTGCGCAGTTGCATGGATATCTTTTTGAGATTCACACTTAGAGCGAGATTGAAAAGTCTAATGCGCAACAGCAGATACGTACTCTCTACCAAAAAACAAAAAAAATTAACACCAACTGGAAAGAACTTCACTTGTGCATTTGGGTGGCTGAAGGCTCTCGGACCAATCAAAAATCTATTCAATGCCTCTGGAGCACTGCACGTGATGCTTTGAGCTCATTTTTCCCCGTACATAGTGGTAGGGCTTGAGGTAAAGTGTATCGATCCCACCACAATGTGCGGTGGAAAGGATGCCTGGCGGCGGCAATGAATAGTCAGTACTCCCATCAAATCAAAGCTTTGGACAGAGTCATCTCAAATCAACAGATCAGCATTCCTTGTTTTTGTTGGGAAAAAATCAATGTACTCCATAGCCATCCATTATCACACACCTTATTGCATGTTTTCTTCACCCAATTATATATACATGTATACTAACATCGTTTCAGAACATTTTTTAAAAAAATAAGTACTTATTTTAAACTCAAAAATAATGTAAATGAAAAATAATTTTTTTGATTTTTTTTTGCACCGTGTAAAATATCTCATCGAGATCTTTCAAACAAAATCCATATTGCATATTTTTAGATTTTATTAAGCCCATTATTTTTTAGCTTGAAATTATCTTCTTAAAAAATAAGTACTTAAAACCCGTTCTGGAACGGACTGACT
This sequence comes from Rhododendron kiyosumense, assembly GCA_019656275.1. NCBI lineage: Eukaryota > Viridiplantae > Streptophyta > Magnoliopsida > Ericales > Ericaceae > Rhododendron > Rhododendron kiyosumense. The sequence goes on along the minus strand of BPLS01014336.1, from coordinate 15,070 downwards.
TTGTGTGAATATTTGTATAAGTGTTTGTGGTTGTAGAATAATTGTTCATTATCTCTGTTCTGGTACATTTTCGAGTTATTGAAGGACAATTGAATGGACTGCACCATGGTAGACTCTGCTGCAGGGATGGGAGGGCAGAGGAAAATTGTTAATGTGTCAAAGCCAATTGGACCCCACCTAATCGTATAGGAAAACTCACATAGTAGTAGTTGGTTCAACTTCTTAGGCCAGCTACATTTGTTCGGACGTAAAATATTTTTCGCTCATAAAATATTTTTTATGAACAACAATTTTGCCACAAAAAAAATTTCGGTTTATGTTTTGTAGGGTGTGGTTGATGGTGGAAAAGAATTTTGGTTTATGTTTTGAGGGGTGTGGTTGATAGTAGTTTTATAGTATGTGAAGTTAGAGTGCTTGGACATTGTAAATATATCGGGAACGGAAAGGTTGGGGCCTTGGTGGAAGAGATGAGGCTATGAATGAAAAGGATGATCGAGCGCGTGAAATGAATTGGAAACCATAAACGACTTACGCCCTTTCCGAGAGGAAAATATTTTCATCATATGACCAAACATATTTTACCTGGTAAAGTAATTTACTGTCTTTTTTTTCCTTAACCAAACACAGAAAAATAAGTAAAATATTTTACAGGAAAATATTTTATGTCAAAACAAACGAGGCCTTAGTGTTTTTGTTTCTTTTTAAGTAGTAACTTGTTTGGCTCAGTTTAGGTTTATAGAGCAACGCATAGCTTTAAATAAGTTGCACACTCATAAGCCAAAAGCTCCATTTTTAGAATTTCGACTTCAGCCATTAGAGTAGAATCTAACCAATGCATAATCATAAGTATATGACCGTGTGACTTGTGAAATTGTGGTGTAAATAAGTTCTCGAGATGGAGGTTCTCCGTCGTACAATATTGAGCGCTTTTTTTTATAGTGGCACTCTATTAGCAAGACTCTCCTGTAAACAAGATCCCGTCACAAGCATGTGAAAATAGACAATCTCGTTGATTTCCTGCAAATGAGGTCGGGTTGAATGGAATTCTTTCCAACTAAGTGATGTAACACAATCTCCGAACTAGTTAAATTTAGAAAAATAAACAGTCACAAGAATCCGAATACAACAATTAATGGTCTGAATTTCCAAGCCAAATTGGATAAGCATTTCTAGACTGAAAATGAAATAAAGAGAAGGAAAACCGTTTGTCAGTTAAGAAATTGGTGTGCATGATTGAAAATGTGAATGCCAATTACACATTGATAATGACACAACTTGATGATGGACCACAAGAATAAAGACCATTTCAACCTCAGTAGAGTTATTTATATTATATTGCTCCTAATTTTCCTTGGGTGTCCCTAGTAGCATTGACATCATTTGGCCATCCCCATCACCTCATTAGCAAATGTAAAGTTAGCCCATATTGTCATATGTTATTTTTTTTTATTTTTTTTGTGATTTCAGGTGTCCTATCAATTTTATCCAAATGATCACACTAATACATACCCATTGTTGTTTCTAGATGATAGGACATTAAAGCATGTCCCCTCTTTTTGCCAAATTTATATCTCCAAATTCTTTTATTTTGAGATATAACGGTACAGTCATACGATGTGCTAAATCCATTTTCATATCAAAGAAATCCATACGACGTAATAATACAAAGATTGAAATATTTGAGGACAACATCTCTAGCTGCGCATTAGATATTTTTAGAAGGAAGATAAGCATGTTGAGATTCAAATCCGGAGTCAATACCATACATTGAGTACGACATACATAATCATAAACAGAAGATGAAGATGACAGCTCATTGGACGGTTGATAAATAAGATTAAAAAATATGTAAAGAAATTTACGAGAGTTTTTTTTTCCCCTCAGGTGTCAAAATATACTGGTAGGTTTGAAAAGTATACTTAAATTTTAAACTTTATCTCTACCTTTTTCTGGATCTAGAAGATTGGAAAACAATTTTTTTTTTTCCCTGGCGAAAGTCAATATTGCTAGTCGAAGTTAGTAGGTTTGAGCTTACATCAAACGCACAAGACTACGAGAGTAACGGTGCCTACCGCTTAACTACCTTCCATTTGCATGGAAACATTATCCTTTATCTTAACCACCGCCAAAAGACATGTTAGTTGACATGATCAAGATTTCTCAAGTTATAAATAGTCGTAGTGGAGTTTAAAGCACCAATAGTCAATCAAGAAAACAAGATGTTAGCTTTTCCCTTTTAATTTTTTTACTATTAATCAACCCTCTAATCACTCTACTAAAAAGGTAGTTAAGAGATGAGATGGAAAACCAAAAAACAGTTAAAACGGGGGCCACACAGCCATCATGCTCCACATTAGAGTTACTTTCCCTATTCCTACAAAAAGGAGTATTACTGTTAATATAATACTAACAAAAACACCACACAGAGCCCAAATTAGGTTAAGTTTCGCTAAGATTTTTAGGTTTTTTTTTAATTTTGTTCTTATTAATTTTTTTTTTGTTTATTAGTTTTGCATCTAACTTTTGTGATTATTAATTCATCTCGTTAATACTAATTGAAAAAATAAAGAATTATACTTTTACTTAAATATTTTTTGAAATATCCAAGATAAAACAAGAAAAAGCTCAAAAAGTCCTTGGCGAAACTTAGCCTTAGTCCGGTTGTTTCTTGGCTTTGCTCTTCACACAATTATTGAGGTTTGATCCTTGGGATTTGGTCTTTTTTTTTTTTTTTTGAATGGCGGGATTAGGTCATTAGAAAGTAATTTCTAACGAATCTCTTAGTCTCAGCGTGGATGACATGCTTTTGATTGGATATGGAAAGATATTAGTCGAGATGCGAATGAGCTGGCCCCTCACGATCGGGGAAAAACAAATTCTAGATGCATACGTTTGTGAACAAATCCATATACAGATGTGTTCCGAACGTTCTAATATGTGTGGGCTCCACATTTAGAGACACACATATTGAACAAATTCACATACAGATGTGTTGCGAACGTTCTGACATGTGTGGGCTCCACATTTATGGTGTGAGACCCACATGGTTGGGGACAATACAGTAATTCAGTAACTCATTCGCACTATAAAATGCCTACCGATTTTCGACGCCTCTCCGTTCCGAATCCGTTTATTGTCCCACCGGCGACGGAGCTGCTGGTTTGTCAAGGCGTCGCCGGAGATCTCTCCTTTCTTGCTCAGATCAGCGAGTCTCTCTCTGGAAAGGTGAGTTTTTTTTAGCTGTTGCAGGTCGCAATTTGAGAGAGAGAGAGAGATCCAGTGCGGTTAGAGTTGGTGAAATCTGACAATTAGGGTTTTGTGGATTTGAATTTGATTATTCCAGCTCCTGTTAAGGGAAATCTCTTGACTTTCTTATTCTTTCTCTGTGATTTACTTGCCTTGAATTTGTTGTGTGCTCACTTTTGTTTTTCTGTTTTAAAGGAAATAGTTTTTGATGAGCTTTATCATTTAGCAAATTTTTTGTTTTTTCTGTATCTATGTAAGTGTGCGTACATATTAGAAAGTGAGACCATCTCCAGACTTATAAGCTTCAATTTCCTATCAAATCTAAACAAGAATTTGTGTGACAGCTTCGTTAAGGACATAATTGTAAATGTAGAAGACGCAAAATAAGCTTGAAAGATTGAGTTAAGCTCAATTCGATGTAGATTTGAGTTGAGGAGTGGAGGGTTTTCAGGTTTTTTTCCCTAAAGTTCAAGGTCGAGTGAAGATTTGCGGTGGGGCTCGAGATGCTCTTAGAAAGTAGTCGCTTTTCCTGTTTTCGTCTATTCCTTTTTATTATCCTACTAACATGAATTTTTTTGCTAATTTGTGGTAACCATATTAGTTATTTCTTGTTATCATTATTGGTTATGTTCGATTGACTTTTTTTTTTTATTAGTGAAAGTCAATATGGTTAGAATAGTTAGATTAGCACATTGGAAGATGATTGATGTTCAATTGACTTAAGTCACTTATGGTCAAAAAACTATGGTGGAAATTAAGGAAGTTATTTACTATACATTCTTTTATGATTGATATTTGATCCTAGATGTCAAAGCACTGCTGAATGCAATTTCTCTCTTTCAACTTTTTATTGCACAGTTTTCTTTGTAAATGTTGTAAGTAATGCAGTTGTTTGTATCGGGTTGTGGTTTTATTCCGTATATGGTGGTTAGATTAAATCTTCAACATAATTTTTTTTTGCTTCCTGATTATTTTTTGGAAATGGTGGTGGTGGTGGTGTGGGAAAGGATCATTTGTAAAAGTTTACAAACAAACATTTTCCTTTCCCTTCCCTGCTACTTTCAGGCTGCATTTGTAACATAGATTTATTGAGGGTTTAATCAAGACGAATTAACCTTGGGAAAACATAACTTGTTTACTTAACTATGAAGTGGCCTCATTGAAATTCTGAGAAATTGGAGAACTGTATTCCTGTCATAAGGTGGGACATTGCGAATATTTCACTATACTTTCTCTGCTCTGTTAGCTTTGGAAGCAATTGTTTGATGGCCCCATCTGAATGGGAGTTCTATACAGGGACAGTGTAGGTGGCTCCCATTGTTTGGTGGCAAAGGGATCAGTAAAGAAACTATATGGGTCCCAGATGAGCAAACCTGATGTTATTGGCAGTGGAAGGAGGAGGGTTTTTCTCTTCTTCAGCTTCTGGTTATAGCACGGGCCTGACCCTTCTTCTCTTTGGTCAGAAGAGTGAAGAAAAACCCATGAGAGTTTCTCCTTGGAATCAATACCAGTTGGTGGACCAAGAATCTAACCCTGACCTCCAGCTGGCGTCTAGGAAAGACCGGCTTGTCCGCGGTTGCTCCTCTTTTGTCTGCTTTGGTTGCACCGCTACAGGACTTGAGAGCCCATTTCCTCTGAAAGTAGGCCCTACAAAGCAGCCTGAGCCTCATGTTTCTGATGCGGGCCATGATCAGAGCCGTCCCACTGATCCTGTGGATGGTGACAGCGACAAAAAGAAGCTGGGTATTAGAAGTAGCTTGAAGAAGGTTACAAGTCCTGTCCCAGTTTCTGGTGGGGTTGTTAATGAACGTGAGGCATCATGTGTAAAGGGAAGCCATGACCCTGGTCTTTTGGAGAGGAGGAAAGTGAAGTGGACGGATACTTCTGGTGGAGAGCTTGCAGAAATCCGGGAATTTGAGTTCAGGTATGGGATCTCTGGATGTACAATGCTAATATTTCAAGGATGTCATAAATTTGGCTTAGTTTCTTTAGCGGTGGTGCATGGGTTTTGGTACAATATTCCAATTGTTATATGCTTTTGCATGCTATCAATGGCAGATTTTCTTGAATATGTTTACAAACTTCCTGTTTATTTCCTTGTATCTAATGTATGTCTAAGGAAAGCTCAAATGGCATCTCAAATCCGTTCCCGCCTAGATAAACATGTCAAGCATAGATTTACTCGTGATAATGTGAAGGTACCTTAACCTTGACAATCTGTATCAGTAGGACATCTGTGGTTTGGATACCAGACAGATTCATGGTATCCATTATCTAACCTTCATGGAGAGATAAGTTTTATTTAGCATTTGACCATTATCCCAAAGGTCTATGGTAAACTGGCAAACCATTGTAATAAGCATGTACTACTCTTTCTAGTCATATAATCTGCCCATGCTACTCTCCATTGTATGTGACGAAATCACTGTAGGCTATTTTGTCTCAACTTATCTTTAATCGGTGCTACCTCTACCGAATCACAAATTTTTACTTCTCTAATTGTATGTTTTGTAGTCTTACCACACGTCAACCTTAGCATCCTCACTTCAGTTATATTCATGTCTCCTAGCTGCCTCAGCTTTGGTATCTACTTGTGGACGTACTTGACTTGAGCTTGAGAAGGATTCTTCACAAAGTTTATTTAGGCCCAACTGTTTTTATCTTTGATTCGAATTCTTTTGTAAGGGATTGGATGAATAACTAACAAACAAGTGTTCTGTTGTCAGCTTTAATTTGAATTCTTCTGGATATTGCTTTGCTATAAGTAATTTTGTTTAACTTTTGTTACGTATACAATGTGTGAACTTACTGTCTGTTGTGTGTGCTGTAATTCTGTGCTATGGCAGTGATGCAGGTGGATCAGATGATGAATTCGACAATGGGAATGGACGGAGCTGTTCGTGCAAAATTATGTAATTTTGGTTTTCACGAGGCCGGGTTCTACTACTACTAGAGGGCCATCAATGAGGTAATATGGTTGAGTTTTCATTCACGAGATTGCTTCATTTCTCCATGTTTTGCCGACATTTGGATGAGTGAAAAGAGGGATTTCTGAGTTCATAAGCCATACAACAGCAAGATTTCCATGCACCATGATAAGATTTCTTCTATGGGCTGGCTTTATTCAGAATGACCAGCTATCTCTATTCTCCATCTCCAGAGATTTTCAATTTTGCCAATCTTCTCTTTCCTTGTTTTTCTTTCCTTGTCTGTGTTGTTACACAATGACTATGATTGGCCTGTGTTTGTGCTACTACTATTTTTTAGCTTGATTGTTTTGTACATGGGTTTTTAACGAATCATTTGGTGCTTGTAAGGAGCCTTAGATGTTGGTTATGTACATTTTCAGAGGTATTCAAAGCTGATGACCATGTTGCACATTACAATCTGATCACCGTAAAGAATTTCAGAAGTACTTGCTTTGTCGTCGTTTTCATCAGATTGTGAGTTTAATATTTTTAGCTGTGCTGCTTCTTTTCTTCTCTGTTCTTTGAACCTAGAACCCTACAGCTAACCCAGGGCATGCGAGCGCACCCTCAAGACTCGCAAAGCGGGTGATAGGGTGTGAGATCGGATGTTGCGAGCAGTAGCAGTGTCCAAGACAAGATGGAGGCTTTAGAGTATTTTTCCTGTGTGCGTAATGAATGAACTATGGCTGGTAAGGTGAAGGGGAAAGTTATTGAAACTAAAGGAATTTGGATTAAGAACCTACCCACTTAGGCAGATGGCAAGTAGGAGAGGCTCTACTTTTATGCCTTTCCAATTTGTGATCAAATTTAGTTTTCTAACTGAGTTCTTTTACATGGTTATGGAAGGTCGGGCTCGGCCTTCTGGCTTTTGCTCCAATTTTAAACGAGTCTTCCGTTAGTGGGTGATAGAATTGATATCATGTGAATTAGTCGGATATGAACACCTTTATCAAGAGAATTAAAAAAAAACCAAAAAACATGGCCGGTGTGAAGAAGGGGCTCCTCCAATTTCCGTGCACTTACTTGTTTCATATTTTTAAACTCAAAAATAATACAAATAAAAAATATTTTTTTGATTTTTGCAGTGTATGAAAAATTCATATTGCATATTTTTAGATTTTAATAAGTTTATTATTTTTAAGCTTAAAATTGTCTTCATAAAAAATACTTAAGAACTTATTTAACGGGGTTAAGTAAAATCCAGCATAATCTTTAGCCAGGTTTTCTGAACCCTCCACTGTCATTTTTCAAAATAACGTCAAATTCAATGATAAAGCTTTTGGCAAACGAATCAAACGAGCTCAGCAGTAAATTGTTCGAATATATAGTTGAAGTTCTCTGAGTCAAGGAATTAAAATCTCCCCGGTGGTGTTTTTATACTTGCAGGATTAGACGGTCCAATTCATGTAGTTTCCGGGCCCTTCTCAAGCCCACCTCAGAAATCGAGAGTATTCATTTTTTAAAACTCATCAAGAACATTAATCACACAAAAAAAAATCACATTCAACAGATATAATTTCATATAATTGTGGAACACACTATTATTATATCCTCAAATAAATGACGTAAACTAGTTTCAATCTAGTGTTGCAATCCCTTTATTTTCAAAATCAAATCAAATGTCATTGGATACATAATTTTGACGTGATTATCATTCTCAACAAACTCTTAAATATGAACGGTTATGAGATCAAGTCAAGGTGAACATGAGAGAAGGGCCAAAAATTACTTGAACTCAACCCTCCAATTTAATGAAAATCAAGAACAGGGTGGATTACAAGCTTTATTGCCAGCAAGACTAATTCTCACCGTTCAATATTTTATTGTCCGTTTCAATAATTGATAGTCTGAAAATTTTTTACTAAAATTCGGATAAACGGTGAAATTGAAAACAACGAGAAATCGAAGAATATTAAGCGGTAGAGATAGACTTTCTGCTCGAATAGGCTGGCTGGTGGTAGTTCAGCCGCGCGAAGCAGCCATCAAATTCACTGAAACTAGACCACGTCGCCTTATCCGCACCCACACAACTACTACAGTACTACTTCCATCTCTAAACGACAAATTCCAATTCAGATAACACACTGACAACCCACCACCATCAAATCTTCTTTCTTCTCTCTCCTCCGCATACCAAGAAAATGCACTAGTTCTAGTGAGAGAAAGTACCTACATACATACACAGAGAAAGAGAGAGAGAAAACAAACATGTCAGTAGCTTCATCTCCATTCCCAAACATCCGTATCTCAACTTCCTCTTCCTCTTCCTCCTCCTCATCGTCTTCTAGCTTCAGATTCTCTGCACCGAAACCCGCCACACTTACTGTGCGCTGCTCCCAATCCGACGGCCCTATCAGAAGACCCGTTGCCCCTACTCCACCCACCACTCTAAAACCCGTTCCTCCGTCGCCGCCGCCGCCTCTTGTAAAGCCGTCGCTGCCTTCGTCGGCGGGGGCTGCTCCGCCGGTTGCGCCGCCTAAGCCTGCGGTGGCGGTGGAGGGTAAGGGTGTAATTACGTTGGAGTTTCAGAGGCAAAAGGCTAAGGAGCTTCAGGAGTATTTTAAGCAGAAGAAGATTGAGGAAGCTAATCAAGGACCTTTCTTTGGGTTCATTCCCAAGAATGAAATTGGCAATGGAAGGTAAAATCAGTGATTTACCCTAATTGATTGTTTCGTTAATTATGCAATTGATTTTCCTTTTGGTGTTGTTTAAGATTTTTAATTTTGCAAATGGGTGTTTGGAATTCAATTGTGAATTGGAAAATGTTAGGTGTTGCCCATTTTGCCTCTTTGTTATGCTGATGAGATAATTCAGGAAATGAAAAGGAGAATATACCATGTGCTACACCCATAAACGAAAATGCAAAAAACAGCCCATTAGGCTGGCAATAAGACAAGAAAATGACAAAAGAAATACAATTTTCTATCTGTTAAAGTTCTTTGAAAAGCATTAGAGTGCTTTAAAAAGTGTTAAAAGGACATTGAAAAGTGTTTTGTTTTTGGTATTCTTCTTGACTGATTGACAACCGGTAGCATAACCGCATGATAAAACAAACTTTACAAATAGTTCATTTTTGGTAATCCATAATTCTATTGAAGAACCCAAACAAGAGACAAGGAAGGCATACCTTCCGGATTACCAAAGATAATCATCTACTACTATGAGGTACAGGATGATGTAAGCTTAAGAGGAATTTGCCAAGAATGGGAGTATAAGGCAAGATTGAGAGGGGAGGCTCTAATATAAGAGAATTGCCAACCCTTTACCATAACATCAAACCTAATCACTCAAGTAATATGCTAAGTTTGGGGATTTGTCAGTTTCTGTGGCATTACTAATGTTGAATATGGCTAGTAACTTGGATTGGGCACTATTGGTGTGGAAAATTTATTAATGTTGGTGTCCAAGTAGTGATCAATCGGAACTTCAAGGCTCCCAAGACACTAAAAATCAAAACTTAAAGATTTTCTTAAAGTCTGAATGGTGCCTTGGTCTATATGCTAGTGGCTGAAGCAATATAACTTACAGTTTTAATCTGCAATTTCGTGACCAATTTTGTCTTTGGTTTAGATGGCGTCATGGTGGCAAAATACCAGCCTAAAGTGAGAGTTGTAGTGTTTAATGTTGTTTACACTATGTAATACCAAGGTAGCAATGGTTTGAACTTCACTAATCAACAAATGTAGCATAGTTTCCTGGCAGAAAAAAATTACAGCTTTTTCAATCACAGACCATTAGATTTTTGCACTTGCATTCATTTCTGTGGAAACAAATCAATCTGGGAAAGGCAAGCATTGTCAAGTAGAAAGAAACAAGGTCTTACATGCTACAACACAACTCTTTCATTGGTCCGCAAAATGTTTACTTTAGATTGAAGTGAAACAGGAAACAATCAGCTATGATATGCCACCACAGACAAAATTTAAGTACAAGAAATAATTAAATGAGTTAGATAGTAACCAAGAAATTTGAAGTTAGTTCATGAACAATAGCCTATGAAATCAACATGCACTTTCTTGGCTTACAATATGAAGTGACCCTATGGAGTAAGGTAGATGACAGAAACTACTGAGAACCCAGAGATGTTAAGCTGTCAATAACTAAAGAAAATTAGTAGGCTTGGAATTATTCGACTTCTGGATTATGTTTTGTAGTTGCTTTCCTTTATTGTATTCATTATAGCTTTTTAAGTAACATAGGCCTCTCGTGCTCTTTGAATTTCTGTGTCTTTTTCATGGCTTGGCTTTTTTATGCTTGAGGATTCAATATACTGAACTGAAGTACTTTCTTAGCATGTTGTGAGTCATTCCCGTCAACTCTCGCTGAATTCGTAACTTTGTTGTTGTGTCCTAGTGTTTGGGGGTTCAAGAAAACTGCCATGTTTTGATTACCTACACTTCGGTCATTGTTTCTTTTTTGAATCATTACGAAGAATCGTGATCTGAGTAATTTCAAACTATTGCTTGAATAATTCCCATTGTGGATGGATATTCACAGAGCATGTATAGTTTGGTTTTGCCTGTGGAAAGTTCTAAAGTTCTATTGCTCCTCTGCCAAAAATTCTTCAAATAAATCTTTTTATATTCGAGTGTAGTCACTCAAATTCCTGATAAATGACTTTTGCTTCTAAACAAGAATTTAGTTACTAATACTCTGAGAGTCTGCTCATTTTCTTGATCTGGGTTTGGCTTTGTTTTGTGTTATGAGCAGATGGGCAATGTTTGGTTTTGCTGTTGGGATGCTAACAGAGTACGCAACAGGCTCGGACTTTGTCGATCAAGTGAAGATCCTTCTCTCGAATTTTGGGATTCTAGACCTCGAATGAGTTCTCATCTGTTTGGCCCCCCCAATTCTTCATTTGCTGTGTTTGATGTAATTTGCTGTACTTAAATCCAATGTCTCACCTGCCACTTTTTTGATTACATTCTGTTCCATCTTCTTTTGCCTGTACCCTCATCTCACTTATGTAAAAGAATATGAAGAGATACCTTTTGGTTCACTTTGGTCAAACCTCTTGATGTCACCAGATTCATAGATACAACTAAAGCTTCGTTAAAGTTGTCAATTTTTGTTTGTGTGTTATGGGACCAAAAAGTGATAGTCTGATCCAATTTTGTGTGTCAAGATTGTGTGTTTAGAGTTTGTTAAGTTGAGGAATAAAACGAGTGCCCCATGTATATGTGTTACGGTGTGTTAAAAATTTGTACAATATTAAAGGCAATTATGTATATATAGATGTGGTGGATCTTATTTGCTCCTCTTTGAGGGCTCACGAGGGAGACGATGAGATGAATGGCATAGAAGAACACGAGAATCGCAACTGAATTTGGATTGCGGAAAAGCAGAACAACATTATTGTAATCTATCAATACATGATACAAAATGTAGTTGGCCTCCAACCACTTCAAATATATATGACTCTCCAAAGAGCAAGACCACATTGCACAAATTAAAAGACCAAGATGTGACCAGCAAAAGCAAACACTGACCTTTATATGCAAATCAGTTGCGTATTGTTAAACCCAACGGTGAACGGTGTGCTCGTGCACGAAAATACTTGTTTTGGATTTACAAACAAACATCGATTTTGTGGCCGCGTGATTATACATTGTGGCCATGAGGTAAAAAGTTGCAGCCACCGCTCTTTTCTTTGCGGCCATGACTCCTAAGTTTGGAGCTGGAATTTTACTTTTTTTTAAAGTTGCGGTCCTGTTTACCACTATTTTTTCGTTTCTCAGAAAACTAGTAACATTTCCCTCTCAATTTCTGTCCCATCTTGTTTGAAATTCGAGGAAAATGGGGAAAAAAAGACGATAAGACGTGGCACGAGACTGGTACTTAAACTTTTCTTTTTTCGGGAGAGTAATTAAAATTTGAGAAAAGCTGGACGCAAACTCGAATGAAATGACCTCAAACTATTGTGTCATGGCTGTAAAATTTTGTGTTGTGGCCACAAACTTTAGCATTGCGACCAGAAACTTTGGTCGTGACTGCAAACTTTTGCATCATAACTCGTCCGTTGTGGCTGCAAAATTTTAGCATCATGGCCGCAAACTTTTACATCATAACTGCAAACTTTAGCATCCTGGCCGCAATATTTTGATCATGGCCGCATACTTTAATATGTTGGTAGCAAGGTCGTGTCTTAAGGCCGCAGCTTTGTTTGATAAAACCCAAGTGAAGACCCAAGTAACAAACAGCTCCTCATAAAACTTGGTTTACTTGGGGCTTCTTCCTCCCCCTCCTCCTCTCTCTCTCACTCATGCAGTTAGGGATCCTCTCTTTCTTTCTCGCACGAAGTTAGGGTTCGATCAGCTGCACTCCCTTTCGATTAGGGCACCAATCTGGTACTCTCTCTCTCTCTCTCTCCATTATTGTATACGTGTATACACATGTTTATATCTATCGTTTCAGTGCAATGGATGGGCACTTGCCGCACTTCAAACCAGGATGAATGGTCCAATTTTTGTATCCATCTTCGAGATTAAATGAAATCAGGCTACTTAGATGATATAGAATCAGTTTTTTTTTTCCCCCCCGAAATCATTAGGACCCTTTTTGTATCTCTTGAAGCATTTGCAACTTACCGTCCCGTGACTCCTATTACGCAATAGCTGTTTGTTAGATTTTCAAGCTCAATATGTTTATGATCATAGCATATTTGCCCCCATTATAATTAGTAGTTGAAGTTTTGAACTTAAGAATTCTTAACACACTATTTTAGCGTGGAGCCAAGTCCAATTGATTGGGATGTAAGGCTGGGTTTGGTTCGGGTTTGGGTTACTCTTTTAGCATGTTTTTTTTTTTTTTTGAATTTACATCTGTAACTTTGGAATGTAAAAACTGGTATATTTCAACTCCAACTCTATAATATACTACTGTAACTGTTGTGAGAATTGTGATCAACAAAGGCGTTTCTTTACATGTCACTTCTACAGGCCACATGTTCACCAATAGTAAGAGACAAGAGGAGCGAACCGGAAAATATGGAACTCCAAGGCTTCAATATCTTCAGGTGAACTCCTTGGCTCTTCTGATATTTTTGTATAGTATTCAGTTATCTCCTCTCATGATCTCTCTCTTTATTGTTAAACACTGCTGGATCATCATTCGTCAAGCACGTACAGTGCTCTGTTAGCTTTTCTTTTGAAACTTTGTGTTGATGAATCAAAACAATAGAGTGCAATTTTTTGCTAATGTTGTTATGGTATTAATAGATGAGTATACATCCCGTATGCAGCGATTAAGTCTACTTCTTAAATTGAACTAATTAGTTTGAACTGACTAAGAGTCTAATACGAGTATGTTTCATGCGAGATACATGATGTAGGACGATGCTAGTGTTCTACAATAAGTAGGTCTTGATATTTTTCACCGACTTCATTTTCTACATCCTATTCCAGGAGTTGGTGACTCAGTTTCAGAGTTCAACTAGCGAAGGTATGCTACATCAATTTGTGTTTCAGTATTTTTTCATGTGTATCATCTTTGTTGTATCTATAACTTTAAACCATCTTGAATTGACTTCAATTTTCTAAAGGAGTAAGGCTTGACATCTTGCAATTTACTAACTGTGGGTTTGGCATAGGCTTGCTTGACGCACTCTTGACTAAAGAAATTGAAGCCCCTTTTGTTTTTAGTATTGTAGGAGAATAATTTGGTTTTTGATTGCCAATTGCAATCGTCTGATTATGTGAATGAAGTCTTCTGTGTGGTGACTGGACGAGTAAACTTTTTTATCTGATCTTGCTTGTCAAACTTTCAACTCTTGCCATCTAATGTAAGTAATTGTTGCTTGTGTTTACAGAATCGAAAGAGAAGATAGTTGCTAATTTGGCGAACTTTGCATACGATCCTTACAATTATACTTTCCTACGCCAGGTTCAGAATCCGTGAATGAATGGTGAACAATTTGTGATTTAACACCTGGTATTATCTGCCGCATTATGAACAACTGTTTGTTATTTTAAACAGCTCAATGTTTTGGAACTTTTCTTAGACTGCATAACCGAACCAAATGAGAAGCTTGTGGAATTCGGCATTGGAGGGATCTGCAATTCTTGTGTTGGTAGGCCAAATATCAAAACTCTTTGCTGGATGCTACATTGTTACCGTTAGGCTATGTTTGGTAACCAGTGTGAGTGGGTGGATTGGACAACAAATCCTGTGGGCCCATTGATCCGGTGTTTGATTGCATTTTTGGAGAGCCGAACTAGTAGTCTGGCCGGACTGTGAAGCTCTCAGAATAGGGTGGGGGTGGGGGGGACTGTGATCCGGTGTTTGGTTTGTGGGTGTGTTGCTCCCTATGTAGCACGGACACGAATACAGATACGGACATGGGACACAACAATTCTAAAAAAATGGGGATATAGACATGGCGGGGGACACGCTGCGTGTATATAAATAAATAAAAAATAAATATGTATATATATATATATATACACACACACACACTCAATCAGTCTCAAATGAGGTGGTCCACATTTTAGTTAAAATGTGGTCCTCCTCATTTCTCCCATTTTCCGATCGAATTTCGATGATCTGAGCAGTTCAATGTGTTCAGAACGTGATTTTAAGGGTACCCACGAGAAATCGGCAAAAAAAAAAAAACCGGAAAGGGTTTCATCCAAGCAGTTTTGTTTGAACCGTTCGATAAAAAACAAACTAAAACTGCTCGGATGAAACCCTTTCCGATCATTTTTTTTTGCTGATTTCTCGCGGGTACCCTTAAAATCACGTTCTGAACACATTGAGCGGCTCGGATCATCGAAATTCAATCGGGAAAGGGAGGTTCGCATTTTATTAAAATGAGGTGGTTCTTACGGGAGACGGACTAATATATATATATATATATA
>BPLS01014307.1:0-12099 GCA_019656275.1 Rhododendron kiyosumense | reverse complement strand
TCTTAGGCTTTCTTTATGGATTTTAGTCCCTTATGGCAAACATATCTATGTTCTTTCAATTGCGTTTACTTTTCTCATCTCTGCCTTTGTCATAATCAATCTTATTTCAAAATCGATGGGATAAATATAAAATTTCACCTGTTTACCAATTAAACCATGAATTAGGACTATTTTGTTAGCCCTCATCGATTGGGCTACTTTATTCGGAAATTTAAACCATCATCCGACTTTTCCTCTTTTTGATAGTGGATATAAATCATGGCTGAATATTAACTACTCATCAATTAAAACTCAACCAATGACACTTCATGGGAGATGCTAACCGTCTCCCCACTTCCTGATAATGGAGATAATCAGGTGTAATAACTGCCCCATCAATCTGCTTAGGGAACTGAATCGTTTTCACCTACTCCTTTATAAATTAAACCTTTATGGAACAGGTTTAATACCGATTCTCAATCAAACCATCTTAATTTCTTCTTTTCATAACCCGTTTACTCACAGATTGATTGAACTCATGGAAATTGATCTAAACAACCCTTCGTCTTCCTCTGTTGATCAATCGCTTTCTCCCATTATGGCCATTTCTGGCTGGGATGATCCTTTGCCATCCAATCCTCCAGTTAATTGGAGTATTAATCCACCCACTGAAAGGGTGGTTGTGAGAATGGAGGAGCCTCCTTTATATCCAAACTCAAGCATTCGACGTTTGCACGTCAAAGTTAGTTATCAATTCCCCTGGGTTAGAGAAGAACCGATGGCAATGCTGTTGGATTCACTACTTTCCATGCACTATAGGCCAATGCCATTTCAACTGGCAGAGGCAGGTGGCAAACCGAGCCTAGAGAGTCATGAATCTCTCTTCGAAAGAGCCAAAAATCAGCAATCATATTGGAAAGAAGTAGTGAGAAAGTCATGTTTCCCAACTGGCTTTTCTGATGATCAACCCAACATATCTCATCTTCCTGAAAACCCTGATTGGTTCCAAGAACTAGAAAAAATCAGGTATAATCCTCCACTATCTCATGCCCATGTAGGGTATTCGATTTATGGAGAATCTGATGAGAACACAGCCAAAGAACTACTGGCTACTTTTGCCTTCCTGGACATCCACATCCTAGAAGAGCAAATTCCATATTTGAATTTCTTGTGGGCCTGTGAAACTCTCCAGTTCTACGAGAGTAGTCTCATCACTACTCACCTTCATGGGTTTAAATCTGCATTGCCTCTCATAAGGCTATGGATGAAGACCAGCACGGCCGCCCACTATGACCCTTTTTGGGCTGACTATGAAGTGCGCTATGAAAGAGTGGTGAAACTTCACAACAAGGTTTTGGATCTAAACAACTCCCACTGGGAATTACCACCAAACCCTTCAAGAGCTCTTCTCAAAAAACATCAGAACTGGCTTCGAAAGAAAAATCAAAAGAGAGCCACTCTTTTGGCTAAAGCTGAAAAGAGCGTGATGATCATGAGGCCTTTAATAGATAAAAAGATAAAAATGGATGCAGAGGAAATGGCCCGAGACAAAGAACATGATTTCCTGACATACGCTTGGAATAAATTTCATGTTTTTGTTACTTGGAGTTTTCCTCACTATTTTGAAATCATTCGAATCGATGCTAATGGAGATCCCATTGCACTTGTCAACGCCTAAATTTGAAGGCGTTTATTTAAATTCCATGTTCATTTTCCATTTCCTTTTTATATAGGAGATGTTGTGTTTTATTTCCTTTCCTTTCTGTAAGTAGGAAATGTGAATTGTTTTATGTTGAATGAGATGTAAGCCTTATTTTGTAGGCTTATACAACTTGTCTGTGTATGAATTTCCTGTCATTCATTATTCTTTTATCCATCGATTAACTCTCAGGGAGATGGGAAGTATGCTTTTAAGTATTTTCCATTGATTGTTCTTTCATGTACAATTCCAAGAATGGATTCTAACTGATAAGCCCCACCTCGTAAAACTTTTAATACCCGAAATGGTCCTTCCCAATTTGGAGACCATTTGCCAAAATATTTTGTCTTTTTCTTATCTAAAGGCAAAATTGCCTTCCAAACCAAATCACCTTGTAGAGACCCGTGTTTAATTTTAAATTTATTTTTATTGATGTTGGTACGTGGAATTATAATTGGATAATTTTGTGCGCAATGAATTTTATTTTTATATGTGTAGATGTATGTTTGGTCATTCGGGCCCGAATTCGTGAGCCATAGGACGAGAGTGTTGAGGGACCCACGGTGGTTAATTTTTACGAGTAGTTACTATTTATTTTTATAGCTCATGGGGTATTAGTGTAGCTACTTATTAAATTTTAGGACTTGAGGAAGTGCCTATAGTAGTTGAGGGGGTGTAGTGTAATAACTACACATAAATCTCTAAAATAGGATCAGAGAGATCCGGCCGATTCTCATTTCTTCCTTTTCCTTTTTCCTGCGTCCTCACTCTCTGTTTTCTCTCCCTCTCTCAAACCCTCATGCTTCAACACCAAAATTGAAGGCCAAGGCTCGAGAATCTCGCAAAAGGGCAAGAAGAAGACGTGATCTACGGACAAAGGGCTACGCATCTATCCGAACAAAATCTCAATTGGCCAAATTTCGGGATTTCATCAATTTGGGGATTTCTCTCTTTGAGGTAGGATCTATGCTAGGTGTTTAAATATGGGTGTGTATATGCCTTGGTGTGCACTAAATTTGAGTTTTGGTTAGAATTAATTAAATGATAGAGTAAGCCCTAATTTATTGGTTCGGATATGTTTGCTACGCATGAGTTTCGTTAGAGACCTGATATTGATATTCATCATTATGTTTGTGTCATGTTGTTTTCTTTTGACTGTATTGGTATTCATATGTACAGAGTTCTCTTTGCTAGAGAAATAATAACTTTTGTTTTACTCTTAAGCATGGGCTAGTCATTACCTTACACTGTGTATGAAAAAAAGCAAGCAGCGTAGGTGGCATATTTATATGTCAAACCGATCTAATTTTCTTTGTCAGTTTGATAATTATGTGGAAGAAATTTCATGATATATGGTTCGGATACTTAGTTGATTTTTATGGAGACTAAATTGAATTTACCCTATATTGGCTATTTTGATGAGTTTGGGTGAGTATTTGAGGAATTTTGGTTGAATTGGGCTTAGAGCCAAGTATGGTAATATTGGGATTGTTATTTTCATGATTTTGAGTTGGGTCACCAGGAAATTCGGGTCAATTGAGACTCCGTCGGTGAAAGTCCGTAAATCAACTCGGGTCAATTGTGACGCCGTCGGTGAAAGTCCGTAAATCAATTCGGGTCAATTGTGACGCCGTCGGTGAAAGTCCGTAAACCCGCGCGGGGTAGGTTGCTTCGTCCTTCGGGTTAGTAGCCCGTAAAGTGCATGTGCTAGAGACGTCTAGCACGGTTGGTTGGTGATTGCATCGGTGAGCAATTCATATAATTTTATGTCTTGGTGTTGAGTAAATTTGATATTCGATTTGGTTGGCTATTCTATATGAGCCTTTTTATTTTTCATATTGACTTTTATGGGTAATTTCCTTTTTTTTGGGACTTGATTTGAGTTCGTGGTTTAATAGCATTCGTTTGGGCATATGAAGAGAAGAAAATTGGAAACACTTAATATAATGCATACATTATTTTTGCTGTGTCGGCTTAACTTTGAATTGGGATTTTTATAACTCCATTGTAAATATTGAAGGAGGAGAAAGTATGGAAAACTTTTCAATACTTATATATAAAAAGAGTATATTTTGTGTATCAAGCTTTGCATGTTCATATCTTTTCATTTAGCATATTTCCTGCACGAGCTGTGGCTCATGTCGTTGCAACCCAAATTTTTCAGGTTTCGAGATGGATTCAAAGGCTTGAGAGTCATGGATATGTTCTAGTTCTTTTTTTTTATAGAACTTAATCGGATACTTGTACATTCTGTTTTTAAGGTCATCGAGGCTTGTAAACTTTAATTTTATTTTGGGAATGTAAAATTGTAGATTGAGAGAACGGGGCCCGGTTGTGTACTAAAAATAGTGTATTTTGAAGTTTATTTGTAATAAAAAGGCGGGTCGTGACACACCTTCTGCAAATGATTTTTCATGCACTCTTTTATTATAAGCTCTTTCTATGCTTTTCTTTTGTACTTGTATATTATTTAAAGCATCCATTCTTGACTCTTCTAAACTGTCTAATTCTTTATACATTGCTTCTTCAAAATTGACAGTTTCTAAATCATAATGCCTAGCAATCCTATGGGATGTAACATTGATTTCGACGGGCAACACTGCAGCCTGTCCATACACCAATTCATATGGCGTAGCTCTTGTACTCTCTTTTTTTGAAGTCCTGTAAGCCCACAAAACTTTTGGCAATAAATCATGCCATTCTCTGGGATTATTATTTACTCCCTCCGTCCCGGTTTATTTGTCCCCTTTTTGACTTTTTGAGAGCGTTTGACCCCTCAAAGAATTGGATATAACTTTCAATTCGTAATGTTTTTAATATGCAATATGGATCTTGTTTGATAGATCTCAATTAGTTTTATTATACAAAATCTTCAAAATAAAAAAAAATATTATAAAATGTAAGATATAAGTATATTTTTGAAAGACACGTATTTCGACAATTAGACAAACAAACCGGGACGGAGGGAGTATCATTTTAGACAGAGTATTTTTTTTAATTTTATTAGTTGACTCTCCCTGCCCATTTGCTTGGGCATAGTAAGGAGAAGAATTCAAAATTTTAACTCCAAATGAGTTAACATAAGCCATAACTTCTTGACCATTAAACACAGATGCTTGGTCAACTGTAATTGTTTCAGGAATACCAAATCGACAGAAAATATGCTCTTCAATGAAATCAATTACCTGTTTTTGTGCTACACTCTTCAATGGAATAGCTTCTGTCCATTTTGTGAAGTAATCAGTAGCCACCATTACGTATTCATGTTGTTGAGAAGAATGAGGGATTATTTCTCCGATCATATCAATTGCCCATCCTCTAAAAGGCCATGGTTTGACAATCGATTGTAAAGGAAAAGCTGGGACTCTTTGGATTGGTCCATATTGTTGACATTTTTGACATCCCTTAGCATAAGAGATACAATCTTTTCTTATTGTTGGCCAATAATGACCGTATCTTTTAAGCAACCACTTCATTTTTTCTCCTGACTGATGGGAACCACAAGTTCCTTCATGAACTTCTCCCATCACTGTCATCGTTTGGGGCTTAGTAATACAAAGTAACAATACTTCGTCTGAAGACTTTCTAAACAAGTCATTTCCTATTATAATGTAATTAATAGCCCTTAACTTTATATTCCTATCTGTTTTATCATTTGGATTCTCTAAGAATTTCATTATTGGAACTCTCCAATCATCAATCAAATTTAGTTTCATGACATCAAAATCATTTCTTTCTCTTTCAATAGAGAAAGGCAAAAATCTTTTCTGTACTGTTATTAATTTTTCATTTTGTCCTTCTGGAATTCTAACTCCAAAGGCTATTTGTGCCATTTGATTAGCATCACCATTTTCTAGTCTATAAATATGGTGTAATTGTATTTTGTCAAAATATGATATAAGAAATCTAACTTTCTGTAGTTGTATTTCTAGCAAAGGATGGTTACATTTATACTCCCATGTGATCTGTCGAATCACTAATTGTGAATCCCCTGTAATATCTAAATACCGAATGTTCAATTCTTTTGCCATTTCTAAACCTATGATCAAAGCTTCATACTCAGCTTGATTATTGGTTAGAATCCTACTTTCATCTAACTGAAAAGAAAACTGCAAAAGTTCCCCTTTTGGAGATGTAAAGACTATGCCTGCTCCAACTCCTTTATCAGTTTTTGAACCATCGAATGATAATTTCCAGGGCTTTATTTCTACCATATGTATTTCAAATTCATCCTTCTCCATTAACATATTAGGATGACTTGCAAAAAAATCAGCCAAAGCTTGCCCTTTTATTGCCTTTTGAGGCACATATTGTAAGTCATATTCTATTAGGGCTAACAACCATTTGCCTTGTTTACCCCTTAATATAGGCCTTGTTAAGATATATTTAATAATATCTGTTTGTGCAATTACATGCACTGTTGATGGTAACATATAATAGCTCAACTTGACTGCAGAAAACTACAACGTTAAACATAGCTTCTCAATAGGCTTATATTTTACTTCACATTCATTTAACCTCCTACTAAGATAATAAATGGCTTGTTCATGACCATTCTCATTATCTTGAGCCAAAAGACAACCAATCGATTGGTGTCCTGCTGATATATATAATTTTAGAGGTTTACCTCTTATTGGTGGCATCAAAACAGGAGGCCTTACTAATGATTGTTTTAAAAACTCAAAAGCTTTCTGATGTTCCTCTTCCCATTTAAAATCTTTCTGAGATTTTAATTTCAATAATGGGAAAAAGCAAGAGTTTTTCCAGATAAATTAGAAATAAATCTTCTAAGAAAATTCACTTGCCCTAAGAACTGTTGGAGTTCTTGTTTCTTAGTTGGAGGCTATGCTTCTATTATAGCTTTAGCCTTGTCCTTGTCAATCTCAATTCCTTTCTTATGAACTAGAAATCCTAAAAAGTTTCCAGCAGTAACCCCAAAAGCACATTTCGTTGCATTCATCTTCAGATGATATTGCCTCATTCTCATTAAAACTTGTTTCAAATAATCTAAATGTTCCTCAAATGTATGAGACTTCACTACTATATCATCAATATAAACTTCCATAAACCTTCCAATTAGGTCATGAAAGATTACATTCATTGTCCTCTGATAGATTGCTCCTGCATTCTTTAATCCGAATGCCATAACAATCCACTCAAATAATCCAATATACCCTGGACATCTAAATGCAGTCTTATGTGTGTCTTCTTTAGCAATAAATATTTGGTTGTACCCAGAATAACGATCCATAAAAGATAGAAACTGATGGCCTGCAGTTGCATCCACTAGATGATCTACCACAGGCATATGATACTCATCTTTTGGTGATGCTGTGTTTAAATTCCTAAAATCAATACATATCCGTATCTTACCATTTTTCTTAATTACTGGAACAATATTTGAAATCCATTCCACATATTTAACAGGCCTAATAAATTTGGCCTTAAACAAACGTTCCATTTCTTTCTTTACTTCCCTTTGAACTTCAAGGGTCATCTGTCTTGGAATTTGTTGATATGGAACAAAATCCTCTTTAATAGGAATCTTATGTTCAACCAATGATCTATTCAAACCAGGCATATCAGGATAATCCCAAGCAAATCAATCTCTAAATTCAAACAACAAGTACTTCAAACAATCCTTCATTTCATCAGGTAAAGTAGCACATACATGAAGAATTTTAGGATCACTTTCTGTCCCTACATTGAAATCCTCTAAAGGATCTTTCACTTCTGCTTTGTAATCATCAAGTTTAGCAGGAGCAGCTCTTAGATCTTCCATATCTAATTCCTTAAGAGTCAAAGCGCTATCATCTACTACACAGTCTGCCCAATTGCAAGATATAGGCTCATCAGCCTCTAATTTCCTAGAAACAATAAAAGAAAACAACCTCTTAAAAGTAGCTTTTAAAGTAGCTAACTCTTCATTTGGTTTGATTTGTCACTAATCATAAACATCCTTTGACTCAGAACCACTAGACCTCAATATTATGTTAGGTCTAACAAAATCCCTGCTTATTTCCTTAAAACCATCAGTAATGTATTTAAGGAATTGGCTTTCAGTAAGGCTTACTCCTACTGACTTCACTTCTGAACCTTCAATCTTGATTGGCCATAAGTCTTCATCATATAGACCTGCCTCCACATTATTGGTATCTGCTTTGAATGGATGCTTGTCTGCCCAGAAAATTTCCATTCCACCAATTTCTTTGTCATCACCTTGTTTCAGAAAAATTAATGCCTGATGTAGAGAAGAAGGGACACAACCATTTATGTGAATCCAATCTCTACCTAACAAGGCATTGTAATTGGAAGAAGAATCAATAACAAAGAAAGTAGTATTCATTTTTTTGCTTCCAATTTGTAATTGCAAAGATATCACACCTTTAGCAGGTGAGCATCCTCCCGCAAAATTTCCAACTGTTACTTCGGTTGGAATCAAGTCTGACTCATTCTTGTTCAAGATCTTCATCATTTCAGAGGGCAAAATATTTACTATAGCCCCATTATCAACCAAAACCTTATTGACAGGTTGTCCATTGATATGAATCATGATATATAGTGGTTTTAAATGCCTGACTAAAGCATTATCAGGAGTTCTTAGAACAACCACCTCTTTTCCTTTTGTGTCCTTCTCTACCTGAATAGATTTCTGTTCGAAATCTTCCTCTTGCTCATTTATTCTTACTATGGCGTCTGTTTTATCCTCAACATCCCCTTCTAAGCTTGAAGGTTGATTAGGTTTTGCCTGAAAAGTTTTTGGCAAAACTAAAATCATATTACAATTGATTCTTGTAGGGGAAACTGACCCGAATTGAATAGTATCCAGTGCTTGGCCAAAGGTAGTAGACTTTTGAGAGTCCACTTCATTCTTGTCATCTTTGAAGCCTTCTTTCATCATGTCAGAACTGTTTACTGATAGCAAATCATCATCTTCATCATCTTCTAACAACACCTGTTGGAATTCTTCCATTTTCTTCTTCAAACTTTTCTTGAATTCTGCCTTCTGCTCTTTAATCGATAGAGCTGGAGTTTTAGATGAATTTGAACCTTGCCCCCCAAGCCTTTGAGTAATGGCTGGTTTAATTGTTTGCCCCCCATGCCTTTCTATTTCCTTTACCTTTTGTTTAGGCACTGTTGGGCATGTTGCAGTTGATTCCCTAGTCCAGACCATAGGGACTGTCTGTTTTGGAATTACTTTGGCCTTCATTTCTGGCCATTGCCTTGTATCCATCACCATCGATTGGTCTCTCTTTTCTCTTTCTGAAATTTTCCTTTGTAACCTCCTTTTCTGAGTGTTGGTAACAGGAACAAATTCCCTCATATTTGGGAATTTGGGATGTCTCACTGTATCCCATCCGTGATGCTCCACATTTGGTGGAACCACCATTCTTCCTTGAAAACCACCTCTAAAGTAAGGCATTCTTCCCTTTGATCTTGTACCCCTCGGGAAGAAACCTCTTCCTCTTTCATTCATAAATACAGGAGGGTAAATCAAGCTTGTATCTGGCCTTCCTGGTAATTCTGGAATCACAGGATATCCCTTAAACAGGAATGGGCCATCATCCTCTCCGTACCACTTGAGTGACTCAGAAGGTATAACGATTTCTGGGTCTTCTCCTTCAAAAATCAACTTTGGCCCTACATAAATCTGTAAATCATTACTTCCCATGGTATTAAATCTAATGGAACCTTTAGCATAGGTGCCACTATATTCTTTTTCTGCAATAATCTCTTCCCCTGACTTGATTTCTTCATCACATCTCAAACAGAAATAATTTTCAAATTTCTGCTTTATTTGAACTTCTCCTTCTTCTTCCATGATCTCTTCTTCCTCTCGAATCCTTCTATCGATCTGAGATGCCATCTTTCCTTTCTTTAATCTAGCAGTTACCATGTTAACTTCTACCAGAGGGAAAGGATCAACATCAATACCCATTACTTCCTTATTCCCTTTTGCATATTGTAGCAAACCCTTCTGAATTAGGTCCTGCACACAATTTCGAAATGTAACACAATTGTTAGTATTATGTCTAAAAGAATTATGCCACTTGCAAATAATCTTTTCCTTTTCTATCTTTCTCTAGAGGAATCATGTGCCCTGAAGACAATGTTAAGAATTTTTGGTTAATTAGTTCATCAAATAATTGATCAGCCTTGGATAAATCAAATGAATATTGCCTAAAACTCGCTTGATTTCTTCTGTTTGGATGGGATGAAGGCATATTCATAGGCTTTTCCACCTTTGTTAAAGTATCACATATAATTGGGGCTTTTCCAATTACTTAGGCCGCATCAATTTCCACATCACCCTCTATATCTTGGTAATATGTACCAAGTGATTTATTTCTTCTGTATTCTCCTTCCATTAAAATAGCCTCATATCCTATGGCTTTGGAAGTAAAGTCAAATAGATCTCTAAATTCAGTTCCTGTAAAGTGTTTCTTGAAATCATAATCAAGCCCTTCCTGGGCTATCTTCACTATTTCAGACTCAGGGATGTAAAAATGACATTGATTCCTGATCTTTTTAAATCTGTTCATATATTGTTCCACAGATTCTGAAGGTTTCTGTTTAATTTTAGCCAAATCCGCTACTGATATTTCTGGTGCATGTCTAAAGAATTGAGTATGGAATTGCTCTTCCATTTCTCTCCAAGAGTGGACAGAATTTGGAGGCAAACTTATGAACCAAGAAAAAGCAGTTCTAGTAAGAGAATGCGGAAATAATTTTAATTTTAAAGCTTCATCCAAATCTGCTTCGCCTATTTGTAGGCAAAATCTTCCAACATGTTCTATAGTTGACTGATTTTCTTCTCCATTGAAAAGAACTAAATCTGGAATTTTATAGTACCTAGGGAAAGGCACATTATCAACCCAATTTGGGTACGGCTTCCTAAACATAGGTTTTTCAATCCTTCGTAATCCAGGACCATACATGTGCATAATATTCATGAGTTGAGCCCTTAAATAAGGCTCCTGAATCCTGCCATTTTGGTTTGGAGGAATAGGAATTTCAGGTCTAACATCATGCCCATAAGGATGGTCTTGTCTTCTCATATTTGGTGGATCATACCCATAGAGATTTGGATCACCATTAGCCATATTCGGAATATTTCTATTATCATTCCTAAAAATATTTGTATTAACACCTTGCCCTCCATGGGCATTATTTCCATTATTCCCACTCTCTGTTCCTATAGGGACAATAGTCGGTATACTTTGATAAGCAGTTGGTATACTCTGATAAAAACTTTGATTTTGACCCATACTGACATTACTTGGAATCCTATTTATCCTAGAAAAAATATTCTCAAAAGTGGGATTATCAAATACCTGTACAGGAGGTACTTCAGCATTACGATTGGCATATCCACTAGTTTGCCCATGGTTAATGCTTACATTAACTGGGACTTCTACTGTTGGCTGATCTCTTGCCATCGCTGCTTTAAACGAGCCATTAACGTCTTGGCTATTTCACTTTCTGGATTATTTAAAATCCTTGAAACTTGCTGAACTACATCAAGTGATTCAATCTCTGGACCACTTGGTTGGCCACTCTCTGGAATTCTCTGATCTGAATTTATAACATTGATTCCATTTGCATCATTTCCACCATTAGTATTGGCAGAATTGTTGTCGTTGCTGCCATCTGTTGGCAGTTGGTTCCTAGTCTTTGGTGCCATTGCTCACTTCCAAATTAGTAACGAGCCCTCCTTCTAGAGCCAAAATTGTTACTAAAATTTCTGTTTTCTTTCCAATCGACGGAGAATCGATGGGAATTTCTGTTTGTGGGTTGCTGGAATATGGATGTGAAAAATGGAGTTTGGTTCCTTGCCGTATTTCAGGACTTCTTTGAAAACAAACAATGAAGTGGATGAAGTATGGAAGAAGATTAACAAAATGGACTTTATTAACCCTCAAAATAGAAGAACAATCAATCGAGAAGATTGAGTGAACAATTACAAGTTAGCTCTACTCCTAGAAAAGAAAAGATAAAGGCCTGATTGGCGTTGTTTGTGTGTCCTTCAAACTGCTTTGATCTTGATTATAAATAGAAGTTCCCCAATTTGAATTTGAATCTTCCCTCCGGAGTAGCAGTTCCGGAGTTAGCAGTTGAAACTCCTTGAAAACTTGATTATGTAACTGCCTCAACTGCTACTCATGCCCACGTCTGGCAATTTGTTTTGTCGATCGTGCATAATGCTTGTTTTAATCGTGGAAGCATGGGGCTTACTCCTCCTTGACACCTGTCATCTGATCGATGGATTAGAAAACCATAAAAGACGCCACGTGTTGGCCAATCGATGTGCAAGACTTTTTTGTAGCTTCACCATCGATTAGGTTCATTTCTAAATAATTAGGTTAAGTCCATTTTATTCCTTTAGTTGCCCGTAATTTCCTTTGCCACGTGTCACCCGA
>BPLS01014285.1:0-15658 GCA_019656275.1 Rhododendron kiyosumense | reverse complement strand
CTCTCTCCCCGCGAGAAAAACACAAACAGCAGTGTTCCTAATCTTAGTAGATGCAGAATCTTTACGCCTAAAAATTGTTAAGATGGAGCTGAAAGAACTTGATGACGGGCATTACCTGATTTCAGCTGTTTGGTAGTGATTCAGTGAGTAATTTTGAGTTCTGTTCTTGAATTTGGGTGAGAGTGCCTCCTCCTCTCTCAAGGAACTTAGCTCTGGGGGTAGAGTCAAGTCCGTCAATGCTCTCAATAAAATAATCGGAGGTCATTGACCATAAGCAAGTCTTCCACCTCTCTCTCTCTCTCTCTCTCTCTCTCTCTCTCTCTCTCTCTCTCTAAGGAATCTCTGTCCCTCTGGGACCTTCGTCCTGGGTTCGGCTTTCCTCTACTTTTGTTCATTATCATGCATGGTGTGATCAAAGATTCATTCTATACATCCATCATCATATTTTTTCTTGGAAAGCATCCATAATCATATTCATAACTACAATTTTGCCACATGGATCTGGCCATTTTCCACCCCAAAGCCCTCTGTTTTGGCTCGCCAAAAACAATTAAGTCTCTGTTTGGAACTTATGGAAAGGAAAGGAAAGGAAAGGAAAAGAAAATAAAAAAAATTTCCCTTACATTATTTGGTTAGGAGAGAAAGAGGAAGGAAAATAAAAGTTTTAAGTTCAATGAATAGTAGATTTTCTCTCCTATTTTCCTCTCACTTTCCTCCTTTTTTCTTTTTCTTTCCTTTCTTTCTTTTCTGCAAGTTCCAAACAGAGCCTAAGTCTAATCCCAACAAGTCGAAACACAACGGAACCGATAAAAAAAACTTGCTCCCTCTGTTTCTAAATGAGAGTGCACTTTCACTTCTTTTTTTTTGTTATTTTTGTCTTGTTTATTACCTGTTAATTTATAATATCTTTTATAATTTTAAAAATTTTGTATGATAAAATTAATTGAGATTTATCAAATAAGATCCAAAAATATTATAAATTGAAAGATATAAACAATTTTTTGAACCGTAAAATACAAGTGGATACATGTGCATCACATGGTTTCAGATACAATTATGCTTCAAAGTTGTGCATGTGGCATTGTTCATACAAGCAAAATTTTGGATTTTTTTTAGCTTAATTTCATTTGGATTATTTTTTGTCTTTATTCAAAAAAATTTACACTTGTGTTTTTAAGTTGTGTTGCTAAACTTGTTGTGCTTGTATTTTAAGGTTTTTTTCTTCTTTTCGTTGTGTTTTGACTTGTTGCTAGACTTGTTGGGCCAATTTCCATTCCACTCAACTTTTTCTCTAACTTTTAGTTGCTCTTATTTGAATTTTTTTCGCGTTTGTTAGTTTTACACCTCACTTTTTTATTTTCCAATTCATTTCATCAAGATGAATCAAAAAAGTAAATTTTTTTCACTTTTACCCAAATATTTTAGAAAATAACCATTTTTTAAGCAAAACAAGTAGACTTTTTCAACTTTTTTTTAACCTAAAAATGGTTATTTTTCAAAATATTTGGGCAAAAGTAATTTTATTTTACTTTTCCAATTCGTCTCGATGAGACGAATCAATAATTTATAAAAGTTTAACACAACTAACAAATAAGAAAAAATTTAAATAAGAACAAAACTAAAAGTTATTACGGTAAAAAAAGTAAAGTTTAATGGTAATCAGTATCCCAGTTGTTTTGGCGAGCCAAAACAGTGGTCTTTGGGGTGGGAAATGGCCAAGTCCATGTGGCAAAAGTGTAGCCATGGATACGGTTATGAATGTATAGAATGAATCTCGACCACACAATGGATGATGGACAGAAGTATTCTACAGGGGAGCCGAACCCCTTTGTCCTACCATTTTTGAAAGAAATGTTTTTTTAAAAAGAAGTAAAGAATTATTTTTCAAAGGGAATCAAAGAATTTCAAAAAGAAAACAAAGAAATAGATTTTGAATACAAAGCTATTTTAAAGATAAAAAAAATTTAATCGAAAGATTTGTGAACATTGATTAAGTTATTAAAGTTTTGACATAATTTTTATTTTAAAATTTTTCTTGCATAGAAACTAACGATAATTCATAAAAGACAAAATGTTACGAACTTTTGTTCGTTTCGCATCATAATGATTTTGAAATATGTTTGAGCTCGACGAGAGAAGTATAAAAATTAAAAAGTTATGATAAAAAAATTTCAAAAAATTGGTAAAGACAAAATCATTTAATAAAAACCTTGTTATGATAAAAAATTTCAAAAAGTTATGTTTGTGGTCTCAAAAGTCAATTTTTGAATATAACCTTTAATAAATTTTTTCTACCTATCTTTCTCTACTCATGACTTTGAAAAATTTTCATTAAAACTCTCAAACGAACAAACAAGGTTACCCGTCACTGTATTCAGTGGCGGACCCAGAAATTCTATATACTGGGGGCACTTATATATTATTCACAATCATAATTTTTTTTTGCATGTATATCACTAAATTATTGAATATTGATCACTCATTTTATTTTGCAACTGATTTTTGACAATTTTCATGGCTGAAAATTTCAACTGTCGCGGTGGAACAGTAAGATTAATTCCAAAGTCAAGAGAAAGTAAATTACAGAATACAGTAATTTAATAATTTGATTTTCGTAATATTTTGGATTGAAAGGAAAACACAAAGAGATAGGACAAAAATGAAGAAATAAAGGAAAGAAATAGAGCAAAAATTAAAAAATAAAGGAAAGAGGTCCCAAAAAAATAGAAAAAAACAAAAAAAGAGAAAGTACGGAGTGCCTGGGAATTGAACCAAGGCGCCTTGAATCTATCACAAGCGCATGTAGCCACCACACTATGCTAGTGCTCTGTACAAGATTGGGAAACTTTTGTATATTATGTCAAAATATTTTTTTAAAATATTTTTTTTAAAAAGGCGTGGGGCACGTGACCCCACGTGCCCTCACGTGGGTCCGCCCCTGACTGTATTGTTCTCATTTAAAATACGGAAGTCTTTTCAACGACAAAAGGACAAAAGGCTTTGCCATGCACGTGCTTTTTTGAATTATTGATGAACGCTGCTTTTTTGAATTATTGATGAACAGAAAGTCTGAGCTCCCCGACGGGAAACTCCGACCGAAATCCTGACGCCGCGTCGGGTCCACTCTGGCCACCGGATGGCTGATCGGAGCCGACCAAAAGTTCTATAAAAAAAAACCGAGTGGCTCTATGTGAGAATCAATGGCATCCAATGTGTGTAGGTGGCCGATCCAAACACTCCATTTTTTTGCATTGTGTATACAAAAAAATGGAGTGTTTGGATCGGCCACCTACACACATCGGATGCCATTGATTCTCGCGCAGACCTACCTACTCGGTTTTTTTTTATAGAATTTTTGATCGGCTCCGATTAGCCGTCCGGTGGCCGGAGTAGGCCCGGCACGGCGTCGGGATTTCGGTCGGGAGTTCCCGGTTGGGAGCTGTAGCCTTACTCATTGATGAATGCTTCTATGCGTCCCTACAATGTTTTTGTTTTTTTTGATCCTCCGTGTGCCTACAATGTGAAGTAATTTTTTATAGAGGTGACTCTACATAGAGCTTTCTATGGTCAATTGAACACTTAAACAAATTTTTTTGCTTAGAACATATGTAAAAATTATGAGCTAACATTTTTTTGAACACCCAATTTAAATATTAATGAACTGTCAATTCTAATAGTCTTGAACACTTGATTCAAAAAGAATTGAACACCCAATCCAAAACTAGTTGAACACTCAATCATAATCCAATCACGGCCCATCAATCCACGTAATTCATATTTGAACATTTAATACATTAATTACTTCAAATAAAACTCATAATCATAATACAGAAATTGAAAAAGGAAAAATCTATTGGTGTAAGTATTATGCTCTGTTTTATCTCTCCACCTTTATTGTCGATGGTTTTAAATGTGTTAATTTCGCATTCATTACAATTATAACTACTTTATTTGTTTTTTATCTTGTTAGCTAATAGAATTACGGACAAAACTTTAAAAAAATTCAACTACATTGCAAACCCCGTTAACTTGAATAATATTCCTTTGAATTTCATACTACAATAGAAAATTAAATCTCATCATGTTATCCTAAAGAACACCATATTTTCGAGAAGGCCAATTTCAACATATCTACTACAGTTTTTTTCAGAAGTGTTTTAGTAGATTAAATATGGAGATTAAGTGTTGGCACAAAATATGAGATCTTATCTAGGACAATTGTAAAAAAAAATCCTTCCCATTCTCAAAAAACTATCTATTACGCAACTTTCAAGTATATATTTTTAAGTTATCATTTTGCCTCGTAGTTAATTTTTTTATTTACACTAATATATGACATTTTGTACTTATATTATTGGTTAAGAGATCAACTATATAATAGAATTAAAGTAATTTCTGAATATTCTATTACAAAATTCTGGAGCCGCCACTGATTTTTTAAATCATTTTGCTACGTTATTGACGAATGTCGGACAACATTTTCATCATTATTAGTCGCATTTTGATATTTATAGTCAAAAGTCGACTCCATAAAGAAATGATGCCAAGTTGGAGTAAAATTTCCAAAAGCTTTTAAATCCAGCAAAGCTGTGAGTATTTATTAGGAACAGCATGATGAGCATCTACACTCCTCACTTTAATTAAGCTTGAAAAATCCTACACCGTCTAGGTATATAAGATTTGCTATGTTTTATCTCTTTAATTAATTAACCCACAACCTGAAAAATTAAATTAATTTCACCAATGAAAAGCAAACAAATAAAGAACGCTGGGATATACATGGAAAATCCCAAATACGGGTAAAAACTACGGGAAGGAATCAAATTACTATAATCATTGTGCAGTTACAGATATATCTATCCAAACGAAGTAAATCCTCACAACGTTCTAAGTATCACCTACCGAGTCACACGTACACCGCATCCAGTGATTGACTGCCGCCGCCTTGAATCCTCAAGCCTTCCAATACTCTCCCGGAAATCCACCGAAAGCAAATCAAACTAAGTTGATTTGATAAAGTGAAAACTTCTTGGAGTTATCGTTGTGTATCAACGATCGAGAGATCCCATTTTGTATTCCAAGACACAAAAATCAACAAAATCCTCTTCAATGCATATTCTTATATAGCTCACGGCTTCCCAACCCAAGCAAGGAGGCCACCCTATTTCTTTCTTGTTCTGTTCTAATTTTTCTTTTTTATCAATAGGAATGAAAGCACCACTCATTTTATAGCCTAAGGAGACATATGTCCTTGTATGGAAATAAACCTTTCAAGCCTCTGATTAATGCCGTGGCTTCAAAGACCGACTTGCCGATCAACCCGTAAATTAATCTAAAAAATTCTTTTTCCTTTTCTCACCCCAGCAAATGATTTGCCGATATATCAATTCCATGTGTAGCACATGTGCAACAAATCCTTTCCATGAGCACCAAAGCAAATCCTTTACATGAGCACAAAAATCTTTTTCCCAATACTTTCACGAACCGGTCCTGTAATAACTTGACTAACGTCTACCGCTCTCAAATATAAAACAATATTGATTTCCTTCTACTTCCTAAACAGACACTCTAGGAATAAATAAAAAATAAATTACAACTCGATACTATGGGATACACACCAATATGTGTTTTGTCGTGAAATTACCAAATAAGACACACCACGAAATATGGACCTTACAAAGCTTGATTTGGTATGGGTATCTTCAGCCCTTTACTCAGATTTCAAATTCTAACCACCATCCTCCGCTACTCACCGTTGCCGAAACTGAAAATCTAATGCATCTCTCTCTCGATTTCTGCTACCCTCGCCTGAGTGATGACGACAACGAACTCTTCTGCGTTTCTATTTCTTCTAAGTCTCTTGACGATCGACGAACTCTTGACGACTCTCTCTATCTCTCTCTCTCTCTCTCTTCTTCGTCTCTGAATCTCTGTTACGTACCCTCAGTTACCCTGGCCTCCTTGTCCATCTCTACTTATTCTCTGTCTACGTACGCCTTTACCACTGGGTCTTCGTCAAGCCCCCTTCCTCAACTACACCTCACGAACTCCTTCCAATGACAAACCCAACGACAAGCTCCTTTTGGTGAAACATCGCCACAAAATAGTCGGTTGAAATTTGGTATAGAGAGTTTGGGTTTTCACCAAATCTAGTGAATAAATTGAGTAAAACCCAAATTTGACATGAGTTTGGGTTGGGAGTTGAGATGCTCTTACCGTACAACTAGTCGTGATCTAGGTTGTGGGAACAAAAAGAAGAGCGCTTGTGTCAGTTGTGTGATGGCTGTTGAAAAAGTTTATACGTTATGTAGGATTTTTTGTGGCTGCTGATTTTGCTATTCTCTTTTTTTGTTAAAGTCACTACTTGTAAGTTTATTTTTGATACAAAAATACACTTGCAGGAAAGTGACGTTAACAAAAAAATGAGTGACAAATCATTTCCTTTTTTTGTTTGCATAAATGGGTTCACCATAATCATAAGTCAATCCACATAATATTGAAGAAGTAATCAAATAATCAATCATAATAATATGCAAAATAGCAAGCGTTTAGAATAGCCCGTAGGGTGGTCTAGACACACAATACCGCACTCTCCTCCATGCAGCATGTGAAATGGCTATGAGAGGGAATGTAGGGATTAATTCGAGGTGCACATAAATTGACCTGACACACCATATATTACGGAAAAAAAAAAAACATCCAATAGAAGGCTCATCCTGAGACAGAGAACCAATTAAGTAACCACAACCGTAGGAACCCAGCCCAATGGCTATACGTACCCCAAACCAGACAAACGTTTCCCATCTAAAAACACACACTTCACCAAAATCCAATCGAAAAAGGTAAAAAGAAAAAAAAATAACAGGAAAAAAATCTCATAACATCACAAAATATACTAACCCTTAACCGGTAGAAACACTACAACCACAACCACAAGTCACGTATCTCTGACAACCTCGAGATGCTAACTAGAGCCACAACCATGAATGCCACCCCACCGGCAACCATGCGTCGGCGACGATGGAAGAAAAGCGGTGGAGGAGGGATCGGTGATAAATGGAAACAAAGAGAAAAGAAAAGAGCGGTTAACCCGAAGAAACTCTCAGATTAATTTAAGATCGAGAGAGAAAACCCTCACTGAAAAGGAGTAGTTATTCAAAGCGAAAAAAACATCACTGTAAAGGAAGAAAAACATACTAGTAATTATTAAGGGTAGAGCCTCCCCTACCGTTGGTGAAAATCCTAGGATGAAGGAGAGGAAGGAAGGGAGGTGGCTAGAGTTTTTTCTCAGTGAGAGAGAAATTGAGTGTTAAAATTTTGTTTTAAAACCACTTAAGTTTAGCAAAGTTGTCGTATAAAAGAGGATTCAAATTGGAACTGCCAGTATCTGAAATTTAGAGCGTTAGTGTTGGGGTATACCCAAGTGATGTGGGTGTGAGTGTAGGGGATAAAATCCCTTAGTTTTTTCCACCTTTGTTTGGACTGCCAAAGGCAATGGATGTGGATGTGGGTGTGCTAGTGACAGGAGAGAGGGCGAGAGAGTGTGAGCTCTCCCAACAGGGAGAGCGGCGCTCCTCGGAGATGTCCGGAAAGACTATCGGAGAGGCACCGGAGTGACAAAGAGAGAGGAGTGGGAAAATCGATTTGTGACTATTCCGGTGAGGTTTTTTCAATTGTATATGTATGTAAATATATGCAAGGAGTTTTTCTTCGAATCTCTCACTTGTGCTTAGTTTGTTTGTTTGCGTGCTTGTGCTTGGGGGTGCGGATTTGAGGGTCGGGGTCACGACCCAACAGTTTGGGTCGAGACCCGATCCCGATCCATATGTTTAACACACAAACACACACACCGAGAGTTTGAGAGAAAAATCGGTTGGAAAAATATCGGCAGTAACAAATAATCCAGAGAACAATTTCCTTGATAATGCAACAATTACATAATTGAAACAAATACAATTACAAATCAGAATTACAAGAACGAGATATGAACAGAATACTTAGAATCGAACCGAGTCCTGTGTGGTACCACAGTCTCCTTAAGAAATATTCGCCGCCTACCGTGGGTGTTGTAGGTTGCGTCGGCGACTTTCTCCCAGGGTTGGCTCGGCTAAACCGCAAGCCGCCGGAACACCGCCGTCGACTGCCTTGGCGAACTGACTACCGCCTGCATCTCTCTCTCAAGAATGAACTTTCAGAATGTATTGGAGTGCTCTCAATTTGCTGTGTCTTCCTCCAAACGTGATGCTTCAATTTATAGGGTGGAGGAGGGCTGAGTAACTCCATGGTGATCAATGCTGCCATTCATTGCTGATTTGAATTCAGCCAATGAATTCAGGCAGTGAATAGGGAGGTTACGGGATCACTATCCATCATGAGGAAGGTTACGGATTTCCACAATCAATACGTCTATTGATTGTGGTGCGTCTAGATTCAACGAACCCGGGACCGGTTGCCTCGGGAGACCCTCCAAAATTCCGGTTTCATTCACCCGAAATTCCGTAAATTTCCAACATAATCATGTATATATTCACACACATATACAAGCTACAAAAACTCTCCATAAACCACAACCAATTCCACTCTGAGAAGCCACAACCGGCCCCCGCACTCTCCTCACTCTCTCCCTCACATTGTGCACTCTCACTCCGGTGGCACTCTCCGGGGAGCCACAACCGGCTCCCCCTCCGCACTCCTCTCTCTGTCAGCACACACATACATATATGCAAAAGAGAAAAGAAACAAGGAAGCATGGGGAGGGATCCCATGCCTCTTGCACATGTGAGAACAAGCCCAACAGTTAGTAGATAACTAGATATTGATAGAGTGAGAGAGTCTTCAAGAGCATCCACCGGTGCCATTTGGAGAGTCCAACTCCTCTCCAATCCTCTTGAAATATTGGAAATACAATTTCAGCTCGAAAAAGATTTTTTCCAAGCCCGTCAATGATTGAAAGGGTTTATTTTATTTAGCTTGTTAAGAACATCAAGCATACCACTGTTACCAGGAATCAAGTTGGTTTTGGAACACATTTATTTTGCAAAAAAAAAGATTGCAACATTGATCAAAACCAACTTCAACCATTTTTTTAGTGATAATGTGTTCGGAAATCATATCTGAGATATACGGTCAACTTGAATCTTGGCATGCAATTGAAGCACTTGATGAGTTTAGAAAAATGAACGGGCCCGATCATTGATGTTGGCTCGGAACAAAAAAAATTTCTGCCAGAAGTTTGTACTGTAGAGTAGGCAATGAAGAAGACAAACTTGAAGTTAGTTTACACATGAAAAATGGCTTTTGTTTGTATTTTTAACGTAGAAGGATGTACTGAGCTTATGGGGGCAAGTGAATACTATTATTTGTCATCAATTCATACTTTTGGAGCAGTTGAATAGACTCGAGGAGATGCCACTATAGTTGTATCTTTTTTCCGACTGTCAGAGTGTATTTGGGCCAGTTTACACGTACACGATCAAACCCTAGCCACCAACAGCTGCTGTAATTGCTGTCGAGGTTGAATTTGAAAGGCTTAGTTGTGGCTTTCGAAGTCAGGTTAAGTTCCCCTCCTCATACCAACGTGTCCTTAAAAATTACAAAATTTGAGTGCATTTTTTAAATCCTTAGGGTTCACTTAAACCCCCTCGGGATAGTGGAGCCAGCCGCCCCTGACCAAAGTGATAGATTTGTAGAGATCATGATGGAGAAAGCAAAGCAAGGATCAAGATCATGAGCAGATAAGAGCTCCGCCATCCCCAACAAGTCGATCTGTTTTATATGTCCGATGATTCAGAAAACATAGCAGAACAACAAGTCGATTCGTTTTATATGTCCGATGATTCAAAAAACATAGCAAAACAAATAGAAGCATCAAACCAACAGATCGAGACCCGGCCCCAAATTCCAACAAGAAGCATCAAACCAACGGGGACCTGCATGCCGAAGACTGCCTCTAAAATCAAAAAAAATTGCTCAGCCAATCATAGAGCTTAAAAACAAGCTTGAAAACCAAGAGTAACATTTTGGACACTAGTAAAGCAAAATCCTTTGAATACCTGCAAAGATACGACTAGAAAGACAACACAACCATTAGAAGCTTAAGAAACCAAACAAGAAACATGCAATATCACAGTTGTTAAGAAGAGTTGGGCGTCGAGTGTCCCTAAAAACGATCTGAATCATGGCACTATCTTCAACGAAATGTCCTCTTTAATTTGCACTTTTTTCGGTCATAGGTTTAATAGGGACCTTCGAGGCTTCAAGCCGTTCATTGGAGTCAACAACTTACGTAGCAGCCATAGCATCAAAGCTCTCTTCCTGTTAATGACCTTAATTCAGAATTGTTGGACATGGTCTAGAATCAGCAAAATAAGCATTCCCTTCTGGAACTTATCATGAGCAGAGCCTCCATGGTTGCAAGCCTCTCTTAGTCCCAAAATTGGACTAAGGTTTCTACTTGCCTAGTTCGAGCCCAGGATTGACACAGGCATGACTTCAGGACGATGTTAGTCTGGAATAAACCTTCTCTGAGCTGAATTTAGTGAGTTAAGTTTAGCCCACTTTTGTTAGCTTCCACATGTTCACAACAAAACAGAGTAGTCAAAGCATAAAATGAGCTCAAACAAATTGACAAGATGGAAAATAGCACGGTCCAATCGTTCAGCAAGCCACTACAAGAAACAGTTCAATACATAAAGTCTGACTGAAGAAGATGAAATACATATGAACACAAAATCCAACAGAGATGTGCACAAGTGTCTATAACTTGTAACCACTGACTAATTGCCACATTTTTTACAGGGTTATCTCATTGTGGCCTTTAAGTAGATTTTCTAAAGAAAACAAAGGCACAAACCTTACAATCATTAATAATAATAATAAATAATAAATAAAACGTAACAACCTACTTCCTCACAATCAGTTTTGCCCTTGCATGCCCTTCACTTATCTGAAACTGATTCCCTAACCCCAGATGAGCCATCAACAACCAAACCAAAGTGAGGAGCTGTCCACCTTTACTAAGTTGTGCCGCGTGGGTATAGGCTCTGCAATGACTCGCTGCATAGGACAACAATTCAACCCAAACTTTGCTTATTATTTCCCACATTCTTTTCCTTTCTAATTTTTTCAGCTCTTTGGCCAGCATGCACGCGTCAAACAAAACAGATTTGCTTCTGTCCCCCTTAACAGCGACAGGTTCAACTGCTGTATTAACAGCAAGGATACTCTCGCAGGCTTGTCTCTGCAATTCATCTTGTCCTTTTTCCCCTTTGCAACAAGGTATCTTAAAGCAGCGAGTGGTTCGACTCTGTTGCTGCCCCTTGTCATTTTCATTGCCACAAAAGCATTTGCAAAAAGAGAAGATATTCAGACAATTCCCCCCTTCCCCTGACTTCCCAATTTTTCTTCCCCGAAAGAATTTCTTGGCTTCAGCACAAGTATCCCTACACCTTATTTGCCCAATACCTCCAACAGTGGACAACATTGTGGCCTGGATGATTAGAAGATATAACATGTAATTGGAAAGGAGCTTGGACAACTCGCAGAACTTGTTGTCTGGATCCCCGGGGTTTGTACCATCATTGCTCGCATTATTCAGATCTTTTCTGAGTTCATCATTGTAGCAGAGTTCAGTGGCAATATGCCACATAATAAGGCTCTCATCAAAGTCAACCTCGTTGATCCAACGGAGTAAGTCGGTGCAACTTTCAAACCGAAGAATCCAATCCCCTCTAGCGGAAAATATCTCCTTGGCTGTTTCTAAGTCATCTGCTAGCTCGGATTTCATTTTCAGCTCCTCAAAAATGAGATCTCTCAAGTCATTGGTGAAACCCACATTTGTCACGTATTTCTGTCCATCTAGCAAATTGGTTAGGCCAAAAAAGTCAATCGTTGCCTCCCACCATGCCGATCGTGGGTGCAGGCAATAATTTATCAAGTTGTACTGGGAGACAGATTCAGACCACCTGAGGCGCACAATTTGCATGATTCTCTTGGGGGAAAACCATCTGGGCTTTTCTTCTTTTTTTCCAGTGTCAGGCCTAGGCCACCTTTTCCTTTCAACATTGAGCAACGTCTTGAGGATCTCAAATAGCCAATGATGCTCAGACTTAGTGAGGTTCATAGCAGTCCAATCAGAGTAAAGGACCATTAGAAAAGCTACTAAATCGAGAGCAATAGCACTAAGTAGCAAGGTGTAGGATATTCCAATGTCAATCTTTTCAAATTCCTTCTTTTCCTTGATATAGAAGAGTGCAGTGGCTGCACAATTTAAACTAAAAGAAAGTATCCGAAGCGCGTATCCAAGCTTAGTTTGCACCACCGTGGCTTTCGTGTAGAGAACCTCATAGAAGAAAGTGAGTTCTACCTCAACAACTTTGAAAGCATCTCTTGGGGTTCTCTTGAGAAAGAAGTCTCGACTCTGGTTGCGCTCACGGAAGCTGAAGATCAGATCCGAAATCAGTCCTTTGAAAGAAGAAAAATATTTATGAGCAACTTGGACCACTTCCAAATCTTTCAAATCTTTAATTTCTTCCCTATTTGCCACTCTGTTGACCCTACTAGGTTCTGGAATCATCTCTATTTTCGTTGGAAGTCTTGCTTCTATCTTTGATGTGTACTCATCCATGAGCTTTGCATAGTTAGGCCCAGGATCGGGCTCTGTGAGCAAAGAATCTTTGAATCTGCGGGTACTAGCAAGGTAGAGAGCACGTGTCCGCTCAGTGTACTTGATGAGTCCAGCGATGAACATTAGCACTGTGGGGAGCCAAAGTTCATTAACTATAAATGAATCCTTATCTACAAATGACTGAAAGAAAGCATAACCGACTGCCCAGCACTGGAAACCAAGACCAAGCAAGTGCCTGAGCCAGAGCTCATTGTCCTCAAGGGCAAAAGCAGTGATGGTGTCAGGACCCCCAAGGTGTACCAAGAGAAAGGGAGCCCAAAATGCCAGAAGGGTCGGCTCAGCGAAAGGGCCAAAGGTTTTACAGGTACCCTGGCTCTTGGAAATGAGCCCCACAGCAAAATTAGCACTCAGGTCGGCTAGCAAGTATGCCAGCCACATGGGCATCACTATATAAGCAGTCGACATGCGCTTTCTCAAAGGTGCAGAGAATATGAGATAAGTTTGCAGCAAGAGACTAAGGAGAATCACTACCCGGAGATCCCATGTTTCCCACAACTCTTGCCAATGCCCATGTTTTCCCATTATGTATGCTGACTACTTTCCCTTTTCACTGTCTCACACAAACACCGTGTTGGTAGTGAAGATGATTCAGATCAATTAGAAGCACAAGTTGAACGTGGAAAGGAATATATGCACCTACACTCTACCAAGGACAAACACAGGATTCAAAACTTCGGAGGGCGAAAAGATCTGCATTAGGAAAAAGAAAATAAGAAATGTACAAAACTTGGGTGAGAATCTATATGAATTTTTAAATACTCCTACTTTAAACCAATCTTTACTATGACAACAAGAATTTTTTCCATTTTAAAACTTGGGCGGTCATCCCTGCCTAGCTGCCCCTTAGTCTATTCAGATCTCTCTCTCACATACACACAAAAACTACTAATTATTGGGTGCTCCCTTAGCACAATATGACATCATTATGTGAGTACTCCGGCCAATTAGTTACCACAAAACACACTGTGTTGCCCCTTGTCCCTGAAAAAGAGAAATGCTAGAACCACACTCAATTACATACCCACACTCTCAGGGATATAGGCCCTACACACTGAATGTGTGCAGTTCCCACACACTTGTGAGTGTGCGTAAATGGGTGTGGTTCTAAATATTTGCCCCAAAAATCTCAACAAAAGTGTGACCGAAACATTTATCGCTTCGTAATTTGTTTGGAGCTTCACGAGAAAATGGCCTTAGTACTCTGAGAGCGCTGAAAAATCACTCATCAAACAGGCAGAGATACAACAAATACAAACACTTTGTTGGTAGTGGAGATGGAACAGATTAGCAAGGATGGAGCCGAAGGGGTCTAGTAGGGGCAGCCGCCATGTCAAAATTTTTAGAAAATGCAATGATTATACGTAAATTAAAATTATCTCCAACTTATATAGATTCGCCACCACTATATTTTTTTTCCTTATTTTTTGCAATATACTAGTCTTAAATCCTCTAATTTTTTAAGAAAGGAAAAGAGACACAAAATAGTATTCAAAAACTAAATTCAATGGGTCAAAGTGAAATAATATGAAGGATGAGATCTAATTAAGGAAAAAAAATCCACACTTTAACCTAAAACAACTTCACATAAAATAACTTAACCTAAAAACTTAAACAAGTTAACCAAAATAGTCGGCACTGTGCAGGACACGGCAGTAGTGGATTTCTCATTTAGTGAAATTCCAAATTTTCAAATTTCCAATGTCAGCACTGTGTAGTAGTGGAATTTTGAAAAATTAAAAAATCATTTACCGTTGAGCGTTTTGTGTGAATTTCTCAAACTCCATTGGAAAAAAGTTAGTCTTCTTCAATTTTTCAATATTCAATTAAAGTTAGAGAAGTTATTGAATGCTTTTAATCCCTTATTGAGTTTGTATTGAGCAATCGATGATATTTGCACCATATGAAAGAAATATAGCAATTTATTAATTTTTGTATACTAATGTTAATGTGGTAGGTAATCATGGTCAAAAAAATAAATGACTCGTTCTTTAATAAAAGAATTGTTGAACACATATTGCAATCAATGTTCTAAAAGTCGCTAGGCGCTAGTCGGGCGGTCGGCCACCTTCGAGCGATTTATCGGATTAATCGGCAATTAATTGGTCCCTATTAATTAGTAATCAGCGATTAATCGTTCGTCGGACCTAATCAGATAGGCCCCACTAAGCCCCGCTAACGGTGATTAATTCTTTTTTTAGAACACTGATTGCAATGCATTTTTTTAATATTTTTTTAGTACACTTCGCCACTTGCGAGAGGAGAGGAAAATTCTGGCTCTGTCCCTGCAGATTAGCAGGGTCTGAAGATGATTAAGGGGGTGTTTCTACTAGTGAAAATCAGGGTAGAAAAATATTTGTGGTCGAAAAGTTAAGTGATTTCGGCAGTGAATAAGTTATTGAGAAATGTTAAGTTGTTGATGGTTAATGAGCTGAGTTGTTGCTGTAGCAAAAATAGTTTTTGCGGACAACTTTTATTTTTTTTAGTAAAAACGAGACGGAAAAATGCTGAAATGTTTTTGTTAGTGAAAATGAGACGATAAAATGCGCTAATTTTTTTTGTTGTTTTTGTCAGTGGAAATGGGGCCCAAGTGCTCTATCTCTCTCCGAGAGGCAACCCACAAACAGCATTTTTCCTAATCTTAGTAGATGCAGAATCTGTAAGCCTAATCATTGTTAAGATGAAGCTGAAAGACCTGGAGTATGGGCTTTACCTGATTTCAGCTGTGTTGGTATTGATTCTCTTGGGTAATTTGAGCTTTGTTCTTGAATTTGGGTGAGCGTTTCTCCTCCTCTGCTCAGGGAACTCAGCTCAGGGGCTAGAGTAAAGTTCGTCAATGCCCTCAATAAATAATTGAAGGTCATTGACCATAACCAAGTCAAGCCTTCCACCTCTCTCTCTCTCTCTCTCTCTCTCTCTCCATAAGCAAGTCATCTGACTCATCTATATATATATATATATATATATATATATATA
>BPLS01014284.1:0-13228 GCA_019656275.1 Rhododendron kiyosumense | reverse complement strand
GTGACTACCTTGGTCAACATTACCACCAGCCCCTGCTTCGATGATCTCAATGTCCTTCTAGCAAGAGCGCCAACATTCATTCCATCTACAACTGCTTCAAAAGGTCCACAGAAGTCAAGCCATCCCTGCAAAAACCGCCCCCTCAAAAGACCAACTTATAAACCCTCACTAAATAAGTATATTAGCTGTTGGAAATTGTCCCATATCGGTTAATTATCACCTCGAAAACTAGTAGAAGACTTCTCATACCTGAAACTGCTGGAAGCTTGAGTTTTTCTCTCTCTCTGCAGCTAGAGATGCGACCAACTCAGCAAATTTTTCAGTTTCTACCGGATC
Source organism: Rhododendron kiyosumense (assembly GCA_019656275.1). Taxonomy (NCBI): domain Eukaryota; kingdom Viridiplantae; phylum Streptophyta; class Magnoliopsida; order Ericales; family Ericaceae; genus Rhododendron; species Rhododendron kiyosumense. Next base: position 12,892 of record BPLS01014284.1, on the reverse strand, counting down.
AAGGTCTTCTGTTGCCAACTTTTGACCACAACACTTGCACAAGCCATCTGTCCCAACAGACGTGCGGAAAACATTCCACTTCCCTTTACCCAACCAACCTTGTCCATGCCACCCCGCACCTCCATTTTCAATTGCTTCCTGTAAAAACTTTTCATCCACTTTCCTTTTCCCTACTTTTGAAGCTACCTTGCTTGTAAACCATTTCTCAAGCAAAACTGATATAGAAGGCGAAACTTTCCTGAAGTGTGTTCTAAGTCTATGCAACAAATAATAAACTTTATCAGTTCTGCCTGCTTCTATACTTACTTTTAAGAGAGCCTCCAGTTCTGGCTCTTCTGGACATACACCATGCTCCAACATGTGTTGTTCAACAGTAAACGCTTTGTCGACATCTCCACAGGTACAGAAAGCAGACAGAGCCGGACCATACGATCTCAGTCTAGGGTCTATTCCACGAAGCTTCATTTGCTTTACCATAAAAAAGGCCATGTCACTGTCACCCAATGCCATACACAGTGTAGCAACAGATGTCAAGCTTGCTTCATTCATTGGGACCTCTTCGCGGCACATTCTATGAAAAATTTCGAATCCCCTCACAAGTGCATACTCCTTGATCTTGGTACTACTCGCCCCACTCGTTGATCTTGGCACTTCAATATCTAACTTTTTGGGGTAATCACCGTCTTCAATAACTACGGTTTCTGAACCAACAATTCCTATGTCAATTGTTCCATCCTTAACCCGAGGATTGGACTTCCCATTGTCTACCGTTGCCAATTCCTCCAAATAGGAATTGCTACACAAATTGTTTTTTCCTTCTTCTGTTAAAACATAGTCCAGTTCCGAGGGACCTGAATGTTTCCACTGGCGTAAGGATTCCAACAGTTTACGCGTAACGTCAGAATTCAAAGAAGAAGCCTCACTAATAGGGTCCAAATTACTCAAACTCCGACCACTACTCCCACTCTTTGCGCGTTCAAAACCACCAGTAGCTGCAGAAGAACAAATATACAGTATAACAGTGTAAATCCACTGGTCCACTTTTACACCTTTTACCCGAGCTGAATCATACGCGATAAGTGCACTCAAGAAATCTCCATTCTTGGACCATCTATCAAGCCCAACCTTCAACTTACCCCCCGGCGGATAATTTACCTTGCTTTTCTTACCAAAACCCTTCCCTATCTTTCCATCCCTCTCCCTATTACTTTCTCCACTACCAACACTTCCTGTCACATTTTTCTCTAAATATTTCCTTATACTTTCCAAAAACAGGTTACAAAACACATAGTACACTCCCTTTTCTTCACTAGAATCCAATCTTTTTCGGACGTCCCCATCTCTTGTGGCACTAGTCATCACAGGGTTTTCCACCTCTACTGAACTAACACTCTTTTTACTGTTTTTTCTGCCTACCCTTTTCCCATTAGCACTAGATTGAGAAAACCCAGATGAAGTTGTTACATCATTGCTATGATTTGAGGTTTCATTTGGGATTTCTTGTTGTTTGGAGGTCAGCGTCGCATCAACGTGGACGCAGGGTGTGCGAACTATAAGAAGAGGTGAGAAGCGTGGTTGGAGCGGAGGGGTGTGTTTGGATGGTGAGAAAGTGGGGAGAAAAGAAGAGGGAAAGTGGAATTTGAAGGAATTGTTAAGAGTCCATGGAGACTTACAGAGAGTGATTGAGTGGAGTTGTGGGTTGGAGGTGAAGAAGGCCATGTCTGGCCGTTGAGGAGGAGAGCGCTCTATCGCGTTGAAACCAGTGCAACATACAAAGAGCTCCAGGGTTGCACAGGGCACCCAAATAGAGTAACGGCTGTTCCATAACAACGAACTTATTTCATATTTTTAAATTCAAAAATAATATAAATAAAAAAATAATTTTTTAATTTTTTTCACCGTATAAAAGATCTCAATAGATCTATCAAATAAGATCCATATTAATAAGAAAATTATTTGTGTAAGCACATAATTTCTAAGCTTGAAATTGTCTTCTTAAAAAATAAATACTTATTTCCTTTTTGGGAACAAAGCCACACAAATCCGTGCGGTGGGCTCACTCCGAATTTTACACAAATGATCTGAACCGTTTATTAAATATAAAATATTTTTTCAAGTGTTCACCAGAAAAATAAGTTCAATCAAATACATATAAATGCCGATTCAATCATCTAACTTTTTTATTATTCTGAAATCCGAATGAAAAGTTAGATAATTAAATCAAATTTTTTTGCGAGAGTCCTTAAAAAATATTTTACATATAATGAACGACTTGGATTGTTTGTGTGGGACCCGTAGTGAGTCCCACACAACAACCTATGAGTAATCTATGTGAAATTCTCTATGTGGATAGCGTGAGAATCGCCATATATTTCAAAACTTGAAGTCCGAAAATTTATTTGGTATTTAATTTTAGAATGCTAAAATTAGTCTAGGTACGTACAAAATGGCTGATACATCTGCTTTCATAAAGGGAAATTCAATTTATTCGGGAAGGGAGGGATATGTGCACTTCCAACTATGGAGGAAAGTTTTTAGTCAAAACCAAATAGATTGATCGATCAAACCGAACCATTATTTTTTTAAAAAAAAAATCATTCAGTTTTATTATTGCCTTGATTTGGTTTGATTTGGTTCGGTTCGGTTTGATTTTGATTTTGATTTTTATAATAAAATTGTCTATCGGTTTGGTTTCGGTTTTCGGGCAACCGTTTGCACCTAACCAAAACGAATTAAACTTAACAGAGCTACAGAGGTGCTATTGGTATAGGGGAAAACTGTGTACCAGCGAGTCCATATCCTTTTTGGACCTGTTACGGGTTAAAAAAATAATCGGAGCTACTCATTTTATATAAAATACGTTGTTTACGGTTTTACAAAAAATAAGCTCAATACGGTATCGGAAGGGCATTTAAGAAACGTCCAACTTTATTCCAGAATTCAGGCTCGAATTCTAAAGTAAAGTTGGACGTTTTGTAAATGCATTTACGAATACCGGATTGAGCTTTTTTTCGTAAGGACCGTAAATAAAATATTTTAAACAAAATAAACGGTTCCAATTAACTTTTTGTGACCCAAAAAGGGTACGTACACACTAGTATAGATTTTCTATATGTACGTATCATTTTTTTGGTTATTTAATAAGTACATAGTTAACATTTAGAAATTCATAAACTATTTCTGAATTTATCGTACACTTCCATCCATAACTTTGCCGAAATGAGTAATTGGTAACATTGAATGCGTACCTAATGAGCCAAAAAATATGCGTAGACATGCACCATCATGTTCTAAATTTTTAACTACCATAAACTTCCAATATACGCCCCTACGTAACTAATCAAAATACTGCCCAACGGACACCGAAAAATGTAGAGTATAACATTTCTATGGTAGTTTTCGCCTGTCTTGAGAAGCAGTTTTGGCAAACTTTTTGTTTACTTTCTTTGTGTTAAATTTGTGTCAAAAGAATGTAATCTGCATTTGAGAAGAAATAGAATCTACATTGTTCCATTTGAACGATTCGAACAATTCAATTTTTTCAAGTTACAATTTGTAAATTATCCGTGCAGAATAACAATATGTTTAGACAAATCATATTGATCTCAAGAGAAATGGATGATCAAAATTGGAATGAAACCTTCAGAATCCTTCATTCATTTCTCTCAGCACAATATGATATTCCAGATAGCTACACTATCGATGTTCAACTTTAATTTTCTGAATAAATGTTTTGCGCGCCGCGACTTTCAAAATTAACGTACGAATCAATGAAATTTGACCATGATGAGTTCCATTCTCCTCCGATAATGATCACATGAAAGGATGCAATCTCTTCCAGATTCACATGTTAAATAGCCAAATTATCAATCGTTTACAACCGCGATAGTTAAACATTGGCTTAACCAACATAATCAACATTGTTACCATTTTGGCCTTCGTCAAGAATAGTCCCAGAGAAAGACTGGAGGATCAAATTCATGGTTGTGCGTAGCTCAAAATGAATCAAGATCCTCTCATGCGATAATTCCTCATATGACATAAGGGGGCCAATGCAATTGAAGATTCAAACCGTTAATTTTGTAAGCACTTACGAGTTTATCGTCTACGCAAAAAATCAAGTTAATCAGACATCAATATCCATCCGATTGAAGTCTATTTGTCTCAAGAGAATGAACGGTAAAACTTTGAGTTTATTTGTAACAAGAGAATGGAAAGTAAAACTTTGAATGTCCATTTCTATTCTCTTCAATATGATTCGATCAAGTCTTCAAGATATTCGATTAACCTGATTTTTTGCATGATAAACACATCAAGACCTACATAGTGAACGACTTTGATCGTCAACTGAAACCGTGATGACTTTCATTTTGTCATATGAGGATCGTTACAGGAGACGATCTTGACTCATCTCAAAGAATACATAAAAGTAAGAGCAGTGAAATTAGAGAACTTATGTGCCAACTATCTTAAGATGTCATACATTGAATTTAACAGTTGTTGATTTGTTTGCATCATTGAATGAAATTTCCTTCGCCGTGCAAACAAAAGAACATTGAACCCTTGAAGATCAACTAATCATGCAAGGGGTCAGTCAGAGAGAAGGGAGACTAAAGATCTGGGGAAAAAAACTGGAGAAATTAACCCAGCAGAAATGCGCATCATTGTTCCTTTTGGTTACAGAAATGGAAACAGTTTGATTTCATTATCTGTTGACATGAGAAAAAAGAAATGGCCGAAGACAACGCAAGTCTTACATTCCTATCTGAAACAAAGTCATCCCTGTGATGTCTTTCTGGAAATAGGCCGTCATAAAGGCATCGAGATGCCTGCAACATGAAGGAGAGGAAATTTTCAGAAAACAAGTGATCTCACATCAAACATTACACATTGCGATTGTAATCTCGACAGAATGTAAAATCATGCATTTCTCTTTCCGTAGACAAAAAAAACTGGGGAGGGGGAGTTAGCAAAACCAAAGCCAGACTATATTCCACGTGAAGTAAATATAAATGTTCAAGCCAGAAAAAATCATGATCCATTCGCACAATAATATATGTCATGTTACTTATAACTTATTTATCAAATACTATAGGTCAAGATCATTCACACAAAATATGGGCAGTAATCACAAAGTACAAGTGATCCAAATTCAAGCAATTTTTAGGATGAAGAGGCACATTAGCAAAGCGTAAGGCCATCAGATGAATTGTGCAAATCACAAATTAACTATGGCTGCACCATTCGACAAACGATTGATCTCCATTTGTAAAACCATGTCTTATAGGATGTTAAGAAGCTATGAATAGCCCTAGGAAAGATGTTCAAAACAAGACATAGCCCTAATGAGTCTGTTGTTACAGCTTACAAATATGGAGTAACAATAAATGAGATACAGCATCGAGTGAGATATATGAGAGCCCAACTAAAAAGATTGCCTCGCGCAACGAAGGCGTTCCTTTTCTAAAAACTGGCACCACTAAACAAATTGAGGCGGATGATAGGAAAAACCAAGGTTATCAAAATGGCGTATCTGTCACGTACCGTTTTTGTTCGTTTTATGTATCGTATCGGGATACATATAACGTATTATATGATATGTTAACAAGAGTAACTATATTTTAGAAAAATGGTTATACCCTATAATGAAATGCAAAATCTATTATTTAAAAATACTTTGACGGTAAAAAATTTCACGTCTTCAGCTACGTAACATGTTCTAATGATACAACATATCATGTATCCCCTCATAGATTGAGTGGGTATCGCAAGAATAATTCAACACAAGATGCTCATTGAGATATGTATCAATTTTACTTCTAAACATATTGATTCATTACATATGCATCACATCATATGCATCTCGGAAGATTTATTTAAAGATTGGATTAGTTTGGAGATACATATCAATTTTACATCTAAACATAGGAACTGTAAGATACATATGGTGAATCATCTGATTTTCATCACAACACTGGGAAAAACAATTACATGAAAACTAATGACGTCAAGATGGTATAATGATGGGCCTTGGTTTGAAAACACCTCACAAGTCATAACTGACTTTGTTAACCAATTACAAGATGCCCAATCTCTATTGATAGGAGTCACTCAATACCAGTGCATTTCTAATTTTGTCCCCACTCTTTTGTTCTTGTCAATCTCTAATTTCTACATAGCTGTCACACGAATTCAAGCCATTTGTTGCCAAACCATACTCTAATGGACTTCCTTTCCAATCAAATGGGATGCCACATGGAAACCCCCACACACATTTTCATTTATGAACCAATTGAAATCAAATAGGATACATAACACAGAAATATGAAGAGCAATGACCAGGAAATTTGTTCCCACTACAAAAATCACTTCTATTTCTTGCATGAGAAACCTCACCTGTAACTCTTTTTTTTTCTCCCAGCAAGAGCATTTGTCTCTAGGTAACAAGTTTATACTCAAGTAGAAACATAACTAACTGCAATTTCCTAGTCCTAATTCATCTTAAACCTGACCGAGAATAGGATTTTAAAGATAATGAATAGCATTCAAGGCTAACACTCAAGAGTTAAGATCAATACTTTCATAAGCGTCGATTTGGAATAAGATGTTCTTGCATGAGAAACCTCACCTGTAACTTTTTTTTTTCTCTCAGCAAGTGCATTTGTCTCTAGGTAACAAATTTATACTCAAGTAGAAACATAACTAACTGCAATTTCCTAGTCCTAATTCATCTTAAACCTGACCGAGAATAGGATTTTAGAGATAATGAATAGCATTTCAAGGCTAACACTCAAGAGTCAAGATCAATACTTTCATAAGCGTCGATTTGGAATAAGATGTATCCCAACACCACCCCTTTTTCAGCAGTCTTTCAACTCAATACTTGGCAACCTCCTTATTGGATTGGATCATATCAGAACTTCTGGATTTAGACAGAATCCACTCTTAGGCCTTTTCTTTTGCTGATTGGAAAATGGTAAGAGAATAGGAAAACTAAATACAATAAATCAAACTATTTTCCAAAAATAGGAGAAACTTATTCCTTCAAGTTTACTTTATCTATTTCCAGAAATCACAAACCAAACAGACAATCACATCTGGAAGAAAATAACCACAAAACTTAACCAAGCAACACAATGTTAAAATAAAGAGCAAACAATACAGCCGAGTTAGTCCCCATTCATGATGATTCGAAACCGTAGGTTGAATATAGACCTAAAAATTTAGCATTAAATATACAAAGGGATTGTTCTCAGGTTTGAAGTAAATTAAGTAATAACCTTAAGGTTAATGGGAAGACGTTAATAACCCCAAGGGGTCGGCCAGGTTTGCTCCCTCCTAAGGTCTCAGGTTCGAAACCTCTCAGGTGCTGTCAACTCCTTTGGGGCCAGTCCATACAGAGCTTTGCTCCAACTTTAATTGGGCTCCCAGCAAGTGAGCGATGGGATTGGGCCCCTAAGATTAGTCGAGTTGCGCATAAGCTGGCTTAGACACCTAAGTTATAATGAGAGGACGGTAAATCACAACCCCTAGCCTCACACCCATAATCTTGGTGATGCTTAAATCTAAACAATACCATGTTCGAAATTACAGAAGTAGACAATTTGTGAAACCATTCGAATTACAGAAGCAGACAATTTGTGAAACCACATTTCAAACATCAGGGACAACAAAAAAAAGAAGCTAAAATCAACAGGAAATAGTTTTAAACAAGAAGTTTAACGCGCACCTTGAGGAATTAACCCCCAGAAACTAGACTCTAAGGGCAAGCTCGATGTCAACCGAGCTGAAGCTATTGCACTGTGCAACGGCATCATTGATTCCAAGCAGCTCAGCTCCACTGGTAACCTAAAACCCCAGCAAAAATAAAGACTTTGTCCACACATATACACAATATTGACATATGTACATAAACATGGCTGCCATTATAACCTGTTCTAATCATCACTTCATTTCACCACTGACTCCTCGTAAAATTTTCTTGACGTACTCCCTTCATCCCGTATCAATTTGACTTTCTTTTAAACCTCGCGTCATTATTTAGATACTCCCTCTGTCCCAATTTATTTTCCCATTGTCCATATTAGTGTCATTTTATAATTGCTTATATGTTTTAATCACAATGTTTTTTCATGATTTTGAAAACTTCGTAAAATATAACTACTCGAGACTTATCAAACAAGACAAGATTCATATTGCATATTTTTTTAAATTCATATTAAATGATATAAGCAATAAAGAAATTGAAAACTGGCACCAACATCGAAAATGGACATACGGGACGGAGGGAGTAAAAAACAAAACACTAGTACATAATTATTCAGTCTTTTCGCAAACTTAATTAATTGAGACGATTAAATTAATGGAAAAAATTCGAAAACTTATGCAAGTGCTCCATTTGCTGATCCGAAAATAGCCCCTGGCTTTTTAAAAAAATACAAAGAATATAGAAGTGAGGGAGTATGAGTTCCTCAACAAAGAATCAATAACAACCAGCCTAGGTGGCAGTGTTCTAAAAATCAGAACTGCGATTAATCGCTGGCGAGGCCTATCCAACTAATTGCTATGCGCCAATTAATTGCCAATTACTAATTTCTATGCGCTAATTAATCGCTGATTGCTAGGCCTCAAAGCTTGAAGGTGGCCGACCGCTAGTGCCTTGTGACTTTTAGAACATTGTAGTAGGTGGTGAGGAACACATGCACCTATATATGTTGTGTTTGTGTGTTTGTATGGAGAGAGAGAGAGAGAGAGAGATGATGATGATAATACCTTGAGGAGCGAGAAATGCGGCGGGCGGCGGAGGAGCGAGAGGGAGAGACGGATTTGAGGAGTGGGGCGTCGAACGATAGTGAATTTCCTTTGTGGAGTTTGAGGAGGGCGATTGGTCGAAGGCGAGAAGATAACCTAGACGCTACCGTTGACGACGCCATTGATGAACCCTTTGCTCGCTAGCTAGCTCCAAAACCTGCCACAGTTCAAATCAGAACAGAAGGGTTTATCGGTCGATACGAGTAAAACGTCGTCGTGTAGTCTCCCTTTATCATACGACGATAGGCTTATATTTTTGTCTTGGTGGATCGGACTCAATAGTTACGGGCCGTTTACATGACCGGATATGTTTTTTCATTATTAGTTCTGTCAAATAAACGGATCCAAAATATCTTGATGGACCCATTCCGTTAAGAAAAATAAATACTTATTTTTGAAATTAAAGATAATGTATTGTAGAGAATTATTTGTATTGTAGAACGGAAATTAAGTACTTAAAAAATAAAAACTTTAGTGAAACGGATGGCTAAAATTGTGCAGAAATAAGAGTATCCATTGCTATATTGTACATTTGTACTCATATTATGACAAGTTGTGCTCTTTTTTTCCCAAGAAAAATTGCCAATAAATACTTTAAGGCAAAATCAATTCTTTGTGAAAAAACATATTATACGAGGAGAAAGTCACGGTGGAATCGAGGAAGAATTTAGCTTTTTTTTAATTAATCTGGCTTTTGTTAAATAAATTTCTCAAAAATTTAATAATTAGATACATCCTGAAATTATCTCAATAGTACTAGCCTATATTGGCCTAATAAGCAAAAATGGTTTAATTTGTTGTCTTTATTCAAAATTTTCCCGAATTTGTTAGTTTTTCGTCCATGTTTTGTGGATTATTGTTTCGTCATGACGAGAGGAATCTAAAAGTAAAAAAATTTGATCGAAACTCAATTTTTTTAATAAAGACAAAAATAAGCCAATAAATTAATTTTTTCGTCTTTATTCAAAAAATTAGGCTTTGATCGTAATTCTTTTTAAAAATTTCTCTCGTCATAACGAAATAATAATTCACAAAAAAGATCGACGCAAAACTAACAGATGGGAAAAAAAATTAGGGCCTGTTCGTCTAAATAATCCACTGGCTTTCCCGCCAAAATTGAGCCAAACAAACCCACAAAAAAACAAAAATAAGCCAATAAGCCACTTGTTTCGTCTTTATTCAAAAAAAATTGGATTTCGGTCAAAAAATTTTACTTTTTAGATTCCTCTCGTCGTGAGGATGCAATAATCCCCAAAAAATTGACAATAAGCCAAGTGATGCGAAAAAATTTTGAATAAGGACAAAAAATAAGCCAAAGTGGCTTATTTATCCGAACACCCCCTTAGATAAGGACAAATAATAAGCCTGAGTTATTTATTTGGCCAAACAACTCAGAACAATGGAGATACTTCTGAAAGAGCTCTTGAATACCACAATATAGCAATGGATATTTTTCGCAGTCAACCGGCCAATAAACAGCCAGTCAAAACAATAGCATTGACAAAATGCATGAATTGCTGGTGATATATTTTGCTACTATTGTTGTTGGCACCACTTTTCCAAATCAGTGGTGCTAGAGGCACAGCAAAAGCTGTACATACAATTTGCACATTTTGGACCCAATTTAGGTCCCATAAAGATGATCGGAGCCGCTCTTTTGGTTCAAAATTTGTTTTTTAGTGTCCCTATAAAAAATCATCTCAATCCGATATCGGTAAGGACGTTTACGAATCATCCATCCCTGAAGCAAAGTTGGATGATTCGTAAACGTCCTTACCGATATCGGATTGAGATGATTTTTTATAGGGACACTAAAAAAAATGAATTTTGAACAAAATGAGCGGCTCCGATCATCTTTGTGGAACCCGAATCGGGTCCAAAATAGATATGTGCAAGCTGTATGTACAGCTTTTGCTGTGCTCATATCATTTCTGTTTCCGAACAACAAAGACCCAAAAAATGCCAATTGGGGAACCACTAGATGATAAAGTGAAACAAAGGGGGAAGCTTTCTGAAAGCTGTTTTATACGGAAAGTCCGTGGACACAGCAAAATTGTACATAGATCGTGCATAGATTGCATTGTGGAGTCCATTATAGGCCCCACAAGAATAATCCAAGCTGTTCATTACATTTAAAATATTTTTTCAAAGGCCTCTGCTTAAAATTAGCTCAATCCGATACTTATAAGCACTTGATCTAATCATCTAACTTTTCATGATCCAAAAACCAAAGAGAAAAGTTAGACAACTAGATCAAGTAATTATAGGTATCAGATTGAATTGATTTTTTGCGAGGGCCTTAGAAAAAATGTTTTAAACGTCATGTACGGATCGGATCATTTTTGTGGGACTCATAATGAGCCCCACGATGCAATCTGTGCACAATTTTACTGAGTTCTTATGTTGATAATAAGTACCCATATGATAAAAAGTGATAATGACTTTTTACACGTCAATACCAATTGACTTAAAAAAAACACACACACAACGAATTAGTTAATTTTGCTCTCTCCCACTTGTGGACGCAACCAAATCTAAGACTAAACTACCCCCCATTTTTTTATAATAAAAATAAAACTCCAGCTACCCAACTTTTGTAGTCTGCCACTTCTACAATAAAAACTCGGAATAATTTACTAATGATAAAAATAAACCAAAACGTAAGGCTTTGTTTGGTAAAATTGTCAGTTTTTGTATTTTCATTTATGGAAAACTAGAAATGAGTTTTCGTTTATTTATGTTTATTTATTAAAAAATAAAAACAAAAACACATATTTGGTGACCATAATAATTTTTTGTTTTTGTTTTTTTTGAGCTGCCGAAAGTGTTTTTAAAACAAATGAAAACGTAATTTTTGTGCTTCTAGAATTTCGGTAAACTAATGAAACTGATTATGTATTTTGTAAACAAAAATAATAACATGGACATGTTTATGGTACCTGTTTCAAAAAATATTGAAAAAAAAAAAAAACCAGAAATAAAAACTTTTTCCAGAGTGAACATCCCACTCACTGAAGTAGTGCTCCTACCTTTTTTCTCCCTTGAAAGTCATAGCAAATTCCACCATACTTCGAAGAAACTTCCAAACAATATTTTCCTAGACAACCAAGGCAAATTTTGTTTAAAAACGGATAAATTTCCAAGCAGGTGGTAATGGAATTGCCAGCGTGTTTCGTACTTTTCGTGCATACAAATTGATCTTAGGCTCCATTTGTTTCATATAAAATGTTTTACAATGTAAAATATTTTTCAGAAAACTAACTTCAAATTTTTATTTTTCAATGTTTGGCTAGCACTTGAAAATATTTTCAGAAATCAACAAAATAGTGTAGAGAGAGAAGGAGAGGCTTAAATGGTGGAGAGATATGAGATTATTAGAATTGAACGTGAGTTTAAACTGATGATCGAGGAAACTGAGCAGTGAGAATTGCAGTAGAAGGCAATGGATTCATTTCACAAAATAACTTATGAAAGATTTAAGAGTAAGTCATTTTTGAAAGAGTGCCTACCTATTATACGAGGAGAAAGTCATGGCGGAATCGAGGAAGAATTTAGCTTTTTTTAATTAATCTGGCTTTTGTTTAATAAATTTCTAAAAAATTTAATAATTAGATACGTCCTGAAATAATCTCAATAGTAGTATAGTACTAGCCTATTTTGGCCTAATAAGCAAAATGGTTTAATTTGTTGTCTTTATTTAAATTTTTTCCGTATTTGTTAGTTTTCCGTCTATTTTAGTGGATTATTGCTTCGTCATGACGAGATAAATCTAAAATGTAAAAAATTACGATCGAAACTCATTTTTCTTGAATAAAGACAAAAATAAACCAATAAATCAAATTTTCATCTTTATTCAAAAAATTGGGTTTCGGTCATAATTTTTTATTTTTTAGATTCCTTTCGTTATGACGAAGTAATAATTCAAAAAAAAAATCGACACAAAACTAATGGTTGTGAAAAAAGAAAAGAAAAGATAACAACAAAAAAATAAGCCTGACTTCTTTAAACAACTCAGAATGAGAGCTGCTACTCCCCCCCTGACACACCCCCCTCCCGGCCCCACCACCCTTTTTCCCGGATT
>BPLS01014283.1:0-15071 GCA_019656275.1 Rhododendron kiyosumense | reverse complement strand
CTACGTGGAATTTTCTTATTGGGTAGTATATTTTAGGATGTAAACACACCCCCCGCATTAACATTTTATTTATGCTAAATAAATGTTAATGGCACACGTTCTCTGCCCATGTCCCTTCAAATTCGGACGCACGAAGCATGACAGGATTTCATTCCCATGCACGTCCATTGAACTTCCCAAAGATAGCTACAATAATTCTCCTATAAATGGCAGTTAATGATAGGGTTTAACGAATCACATTACCCCTCATAAACCCCTTCGAATTTGAGTCTTTTCTGTCAAGAAGTCTTACGTTTATGGACTCTCTTCCAGAAATCAATCTTATTCTAGATAACCTTGATCATCAATCTTACTCTCCCCAAATGCCTCCTCCAAATTCCCCTCGAATGTTGGCAGGCAAGATTATTTCTGATCGATCATTCCATACCCCCAACCCATCTCCCACGGGTTGGGATTCCTCTTTGACCCGCTCGAATTCATGTGATGGGTCCAATTGGGGCTCATGGGAAGAAAATTCCTCCAACACCAGTACTGGCACCATTCTGGTCAAGTTTGACCAACCTGACCCCACACCTAACAGATTCCATCACTTTCGAACCCTTTTTGCGAGCCAATTCCTTCCTTTGAGCGGTAACGACACCGTTCATATGGGCATGCTCGAATCCATCTACTCCTCTCTCAAGTTTTCTCCTTTCCTAAAACAGGAGGAAAACTACCTTGGGCCTGCCCCTTACTGCGACTTTAAACGCAAGGCCCAAGCCCAAAAAACCCTTTGGCTCACAAAGGTGCAAACCCCACACTTCCCAGCTGACTTCGAAGAGACCAATAAGTTGGTTCCTCTTCCTGAAGAACCCGACTGGTTCACTGAGGTGAACAACCTTGCCATCAACACTCCTCATTTCCAATGGCAATATGGTTATTCCATCTATCCTACTGACAAGAGCAAAGCTCTGCAGCTCCTTGCGGCTTTCTCATTCCTAGATATCCACATCCTGGAAGAACAAGTCCCACTTACCAACTTCAAATGGGCTTGTGAAACACTGGTACTATGTTCTATTCCCTCCGCGGTTTCCTATCAAATCCACTGTTTCCTGGATTTCTTACCAGTGATCAGGTCATGGCTCGAAGCCAATACTGCTGCGTATTGCTTCGATCAAATCCTTCAAGATTATGCCATTACCAAAGAAAGGATTGAGAAGCTGCATGACCAGATTGAGAACTTCACCGCTGAGTCCTTCAAGGTGGTGCCTGATCATGCAGACAAAAAGCTTCGAAGGCGCTTCAAAAGACGACAAGTGAAGCGTCCCACAAAAGAGGCTAAGCTTCGAAGGAAGGCCAAAGCACTGGTGCTCCGCTTTAGGCCTCTGCTGGAGAAGAAATTGGAGTCAGACACCAAAGAAGACATGAGGAAAATGGAGCTGAAATTCCTCCAATTTGCATGGAACAAGTTCCACAGCCTTGTTACTTGGTCCTTTCCTCATTACTTCGAGAATAAAAAAAACAACTTCTCAGCACCCAGGCCCTTCGAAAGCCTAATTTGTACTTCTTTTTATAGAAACTAGGATTTCCCTTGTTTTGCTCCTTTTGTGTAAATATGCAAATTTTAATTTCGTAATCCAGTAGCAGCTTTTTTTTTGTTTAATGAAATTCCCCCTTTTACCAACACGCTGGACTTGGGCTTATTGTTAAAATAGTAATTCTAACAAATAATAACTCTTTTAAAGAACAAAAACAAATCCCAGCGGACCCCAGGGTACGGGCCCACTATAAGCCTGGCCCACTTGCAGGAGTATAAAAGCGGAATTAATTCAAAACCACCCCTTGCATTTTACGCATTCAAGCTTTTCAAACTCGAAACCCCTCAAGAACAGAACTCTCTTTCTCTCCCACAACGCTAAAACCAAATCGAATCCATGGCTTCTTCTAGCGATCCAACAGCCTCAGAACATCCTACTCCCTCTTTGGCATTGAGGCGGTTCGTGTCAGGAAAAACACCGGGACCGACCGGAGAGCCGTACCTCGACGCCAGGGTCTTCATTCCAAACCCTAGCGAAGAAGGTACTTATATCTTGGGCCCTCAACTCATAGGAGAAATCCCTGCTAGGCTTTCTCTTTATTATCCTCGACTGGGGGAGGCCGAAATCCGGGCTTGTTTGAGCCTCGATTGGCAAAATTTTCCAAAGAAATCCTTTCCCTGCTGGCCTACATTGGACAAGGATTGGAAGATATGGACCACCCGCATGTTGGCTGCGAAGTCGGACGATCTAGAGAAGGTGGGTTTAAAAAGAATTATCACCCTCCTTCGAAGGGGGGTCCCACAAAATCCTTCTCTGATTCAGGCCGCTTTGGCCTATTGGGACCCATCCTTCAACTTCTTTCGCTTTAACTGTGGCATGATGGCACCCACAGTTCTGGATGTTACCCAAATGCTGGGGCTCATTCCATATGGCCCCCAATTTGACCCTACCAAGGAATACCTCCCCCCTGAGGGCTTTACTCGTCTGACCGCCACAAACGGGGCTTTTTCCCATTTATGTATCAGGGAAAAGAAATTAGTGGGGGAAGTGACCGAGACAGAGTTTTTTGCCTACATCCTCTACACCCTCTGCAAACACATCTTCTGCCATTCTGGCAAAAGAGTGATGAATGAATTCGTTCCGGTTGCACTGGCACTTGCTAGAGGTGAAGAGTTCGACTTCGCCTCCTTCTTCCTCGGTCACGTCTACAAAGCTGGGTATGACTTCTACCAGAAGGGTTTGAACTACTCACAGGGAGGCCCCCAATGGTTCATTCAATTATGGCTTCATGCTTACTTCCCTGAGTTGGGTCCCTTCAAAGCACCCACATCCCCTGCTGGCCTTGTTGAAGCGCCAAATGTTCATGGTGACAACTACGTTTACCCAGAGGACAACACAACACAGACCTTGGTGTACTACCTCTGCTTCTTTGCTGGTCTCGCCTCAGACAGAGAGTGGCCCAATCCATTCCCTACTCTTGTTGGGCCAGCATGGCTGTTCGATATCCTGGCGGATAGGCAAGGAAGATCCTCTCTAGCTCTCCAAGCATGGAGCAACATTCTGACGAGCAGAGAGATCTTTATTTCCTCGTCGAACACCCTCAAGTCCATAGCACATGCAGAGGTATACTGCCCTGCACAATTTGCTAGACAGCTGGACTTCGTTCAAGGCATACCTTCCCCTTACTGTGGCTTTGCCAACATTTGTATGTCTGAACGATCACCTATCATGGCTGACCATTTCATGACGGGGTTTGCCCAAGCCCAAAATGCATTGAGGAGGACAATTACTCAGGACTTCAGGGAACCTGAAGTGCGCACCACCCCTGCATTTGACGACTGGTGGCACTCCAACTGCTCTTTCCTCTCAGGGGTTAAACCCTACAAACAGTTCCTAGCCCACATTGGGTTTGAAAAGTCTGAGTTTGGTCATGGAGGAAAAAATGACTCGTCCTCCTTTTCCTCTGACAATGCATTTGGCCTGGCTGGAGGGATCGAAGACATTGCTGGAAGCGAAGTTGAACAGCAATTGACTCCAGTTGAAGCTTCTCCAATCGCAATGGTCGTTCCTCCCTCCCCACCAAGAAGGCAATCCATGAGGGTAACACAAAAAAGAGGTAATTGTTTCTGAACCTCCTCTCTTTTGCTGAAACCAAACCTGATTATACTCCATTCTGCAGGTGCTACCTCTTCTTCAGAAAGTGCTTCGAAGAGAAGAAAAATTACTTCTCCACCCAAAGAAGTAATTCCCACCAAGCACTATCTTGAGCCCTCAGCTGCACCTCCAGGTTGGTTTCCTTCTCTACAATTACTCTTTAAATTGCCATAATATTTATCTGAGTCACCTTCTTATCCCCTTCCTTTCAGCTTCGAAGAGGACAAGGACCACCAGGAAGCGTGGCCCTCTGGTTTCTTCCAGTGATGAAGAAACAGAGAGTGATACAGAGATACTGGCCTCCAAGGGTACATTCCTTTCTCATTTATGGTTTAGTACTCCCTTAGGAGTAAAAGAACTCTATTCTAATCTTCGAGTTCGAACCAGGTGAAACAAAGCAAGTGAAGGAGACCCTCCTCTATGGGAGGAAACCAACTCCTCCCAAGAGGCCTGTTTCTCCAAAGAAACCTTCCTCCCCAAAAGAGGTAAGCCAGTTTAAATTGCATACATTCTCACGTGTCTCCTGTGCTCGTGATTCACCGTTACCTTCTTTGTAGGCTCAAGTTACATCCCCTGTTGAGGCATTGGACCTAGCACTCGTTTCTTGCCCTCAACAAGAAGTGATAGAGCCCTCAATCCAAACGTCAGAAGATGTCCCTCACAAGGTATCCTCTGAATATTCGCCTTTCGAATTGTGAAAAGATTCACCCTAACTTTCCTTTGTCCTTTGCAGGCATCTCCTGTTCAAGCTCTTTCTGTACAGAAAGACTCTGCTGCAAAGGATATTGACATGCACACTTTGCTGTCACTCCTTACTGAGCCAACCTTTGCACAAGTACTGACCAGCTTGGCTCCTTCGAAGGCTTTGGGGCCACTTCCTATCCTCCAGGGAGACTTCTCCCTCACTCTCTTATCGGTTTCAGGGGAGGAACCTCTAAGGATAGACCCTACTTTGGCTTCGAAGAGCCATACTCTTAGAAGTGCTGAGGATCAAAGCTCCAGTTCAGCCTCTTCCTCTGATCAGGTACTCTTGACAATCAGTCGTACCTTTCATTTCCTGTCTTTCATTCAATTCAACTTATTTTTAATTTATAAACCTTATGCAGGCAACAGGTATGACTCTTCCTCTTGAAGACCATCCCACATCTTCCTCTTCTCCAATTGACTTGCCCTTAGTGGTTTTTGACATATCCTTCTTTAAAAGTCAATTGGAAGAATTTTGTAATCAAATAGCTATTCCCACTCCTCTTATTTCTTCGAATCCCTTGGAAAGCCTTCAGCAACTCTTGAGCCCGTCCACACCTTTTCTCTTGCCTTCTTTTAGTCTTAAACATGTTCTTTCAAAGGAAGAAGTCTTGACGTTAAAGAGTCTTCTGAGGACCCTAAATCAGTTAGGACTTCCCACTTTGATTGAACATAGTTTAACCTATCACTTCGAGGTGTGCCATCAAGCTTTACTTCTCTCTCAAGGCCTTCCCATGTCAATCAATTCCACTCTCCAAGAGCAACTCAAGCAGTTCAGTGAATTGATTGCTCACAATCATTTCTTGTCCGAGAGCATTGGATTGACCTTCGAAAAGGCCAACAAGTTAGAAGCCAAAGCCCTCGAGACCGCCTCTCGTCTATCTTTATATCAAGCTCGAAGAGATAAGCTTTCAGAGCTTGACAAGAAAATGCAACGGTTACAAGAGGAGATGGAGAAAGTTAGGGAAGAGAGAGCTGAAGTTTCAAGGGGCTTCCCAGAGCTTGAGGGTGAAGCACTAAGGGATGAGTCGATGCTCCCACGACTTATTCCTTCCCTTCGAGAAGAACAGAGGAGAAGAGCAGCTCATACGTCCCTTTTGGATGCTAACTTTAGTTCCCTTCGAGGACTACTAACTACCATTTGTAATGTAACTAGTCCTTTTCTGTAACTTTACGCAGTGTGTACTTTTATTCTTTCATTGAATATTCGATTCTTTTGGGCAAGTACATCCACAATTAACTCAAACCCAGTTTTCCACCTTCCATTACTCAGAAAGACTACTGTGCCAACGCTTCACCTACCGCATCTTTAAGTGCCATAAATGAATATTCCCAAGCTCACTAGTATAAATAAAGGTCTTGGGAAAAAGAAAACTTACCAAGCATCTTCTTCCTTCGCCTTCTCTTCTTTCAGCAACTTCCAAACCACGCTTCTCAGTTAGGGCTTCTAAGAAACCCACCATGAAGCCTCCTCCCCTGTTTCTGAAGAAAAGTTTCCAAACATAGCCACATCATTTCTTACGAGATTTCCCTTACACCCTAAGGCTTCTGGGTATAGCCACATCATTCCTTACGATGTGGCTGTATCCAGCGGTCGCTTCGAAGACCAAAGAATCTAACCAATAATGGTCTTCGAAGCCCACCTACCTACCTATGGAGCTATGAGCTTCCAACTGTGATTCTAGGAGCTCTATATCCCTACCAATAACTGGTAGGGAACTTGGATCAAGTCTCAATGAAGCTTGGTCCTAGTCTTTGTATCTCAGTTGGATTATCCTTAGAGACTCAGCTTTGATCCCTAGGGACCCAGCTTCGAGATACTAATAGACCCTAGATAGGTTTCTCAATGTAATCCTTTATTCAAATGTAATGGATCCTTAGATAGGTTTCTCAATGTAACCCACTTGTAACCTCCCGAGTTGATGAAATGAAAACTGCTTATTCTTGTTTACACTTTCAATATTGGCTTTGACCAATGAACTGGTAGTTTAGCCTTTCGCTACTGTTTTCATTCTACTTTTGATGCTAAATACTAACGTGGACGTAACAAGCATGAAGAAGATCACAGAAACAAAAGTTTCCTCTCAAGCACTTTTGTATTATTTTACCCTGACTGGGCTTCTGCTTCGCAGCCCTCGAATAAACAAATGTTGATGACGCCGAAACACGCTAGCTCTTCGAAAACCAACCACACGCGGTCTAAATTAATTTATCCAACTCATTTATTTCCCGAGGCTTTCCAGCCGTCTCCTTGTGAGTTGTAGTTCATTAATTGTCAGAAGGCATGCCGCCCAAACGCTCTCAGACCCTTCGTCTTCTGAGCCTTACGTATTTCCACTCAGCAATGCCCATAATGACCGAAGTGGACTCGTTGGATTATAAATACACCATTGTGTTATCAGGACGGTGCATTCTCTCTTTCACTCTCTCCTATTCTGCCCATCCAACCATGGATGCTGGTCAGCCCACTCTTTCTGTCAACCTGGCCACCGAAATAGCAAAACTGGTCGACATGATTACGGAGCTTAAAAGAGAGGTCCAAACAGAGCTCCAGGCTCTTCGAAGCGGGGTCGAACAACTTCGAAGCCAGCTGGTGTGCGTGGAGACGGCTTCACATCTCTGCCTGGCTAGGACCTGGGATGATCTCTCATCCGTCCTTTCGGCTCACGAAGCAAAAAGTCCCCCGGAGGGAGGATCTTCTTAAAGATTCTCCTTTGGGATTGTGAGGATCAACTATGATCTTCACTTTTGCTTTTTTAAGCCAGAGTTTTTTTTGTTCAGATCCACTTGGATCTGTTTGTGTTTATTTTGCTCAGATCCTTTTGGGTCTCCTTTTGTTTTGTAGTTTCATATATATAATGGAACATTTGGTTGACAATGCTTGACTCTTTCATGCATGGCTTCGAAGGCCAACATAACAACATTGGTTGAACTATAATCCTATAAGGATTTCAAAAGATAAAACTTCTGAATGCCAAAACCAATTGAAATCATATTGCTATACAACCAATGCTTTACAGAATTCGCTTTGGCTTTAGCTTACCCTAACCAAATCCCATTGCAAACCCCAAAATCCATCCTTCGAAGGCTACCTTCTATGAAAGGATTCCCATATAGATGGAATATAGGCTTTGAGATGCCTTCCATTGATTTTCCTTCGATGAACATAACCATCAAGATTTCTCAAATGGTAGGCTCCTCCTCTCAACACTCTATGGATTTGAAAAGGTCCTTCCCATGTTGGCGCCCATTTTCCTAATCCATCCCTTTTTACCCTCCTATCCCTGATAGGAAGGATAACCTTCCATACAAGGTCTCCTTCATCAAAGCTTCGAAGGGCGACTCTCTTATTATAACTCCTTGCTACTCTTGCCTTTTGCAACATGATTTGATTTAAAGCCTTTACTCTGGCTTCATCAATGTCTTCTAACTCCATGTGCATGGCTTGATGATAAGACCCTGTATCCAAGTTATTTTGACATGCTACTCTTTGAGATCTTACAGTAATCTCCATAGGCAACACAGCATCATGTCCATAAGTTAAGGCAAATGGAGTAGTACCCGTGCTAGTCCTCTTTGTATTTCTATATGCCCACAAAGTATCAAGTAACAACTCATGCCAAACCTCCGGGTTCTGATCCACCATTCTTTGGATCCCCCTCTTAATAATTTTGTTGGTTGATTCTGCTTGACCATTTGACTGAGCATAATAAGTGCTGGTATATATTAATGAAATTCCATGGTTACTAGCAAAGTTCTTTACCAGCTTCCCTTCGAATATGGAACCATTATCCATTGTTATCGTTTGAGGGCTTCCAAACCTGTATATGATTCCTTTTATGAAATCAATAACATGGGTTTGTTTTACCTCCTGATAAACTTGTGCTTCCACCCATTTGGTGAAATAATCAGTAGCCACTAAAATGAACTTATGCTTTTCCAATGAAGGAGGATAAATCATCCCAATCATGTCCATGGCCCAACCCCTGAAAGGCCATGGTTTTATCACATATTGTAAATCTGTGACTGGCAAACGCTTGAGTGGACCTGTTTTTTGACATGCTTGACAACCTTTTGCATAATCTATACAGTCTTTGAGGATGGTAGGCCAATAATAACCATACCTCCTTATCATCCATCTCATTTTTATGCCAGCTTGATGTGCTCCACAAATTCCTTCATGCACTTCAGCCATTACCTTAAAGGCACTTACCTTGTTTAAGCATTTCAACAGAAGGCCATCCATCCCTCTCTTGAATAGCTCATTGTTGTACATTATGTAGTTTATTGCTTTCAATCTGGTTGCCTTGTCTGCAACACTATCTGGTTTGGTCAAGTATTCAATCAATGCTTGCCTCCAATCAACACTTTGACTAGTAGGGACATTAATTTCCAAAACTTCGAAACCAGTTATTCTGTTTTGCAGCATGGGCAAAGATTTTCTCAAAGTTAATTGACAAAACTCCTTTTCATTCTCTTATATAACTCTGAAACCAGATGCCCTTTGGGCTATTTCATCAGCTTCTTCATTAAAGAATCTGGGAACATAGGTTAAAGTGAGCATATAGAACTGATCTATCAACCTCTTGGCCTGTTGATAATAAATTATCAACGCTGGACTAGTGCATTTAAACTGTCCATTCAACTGATTCACCACTAATTGAGAATCTCCAAAGATCTCAGCAACACTCACCTTTAAGTTAAGCAAAATTTCTAATCCTATGATCAACGCTTCATACTCTGCCTGATCATTGGAACATTGTCCCTCATTCAGTCGAAAACCATATTTGGTTTTCAACCTTTGGGGAGATTCAATAACTATGCCTACTCCAGCCATTTGAGCTGTTCTTGACCCATCGAACCACAATTTCCATGGCTTGATCTCGACCACAGTAGCTTCCAACGCTTTTGGTGTCTCAAGCTCATTTGGATGATCGGCTAGAAAGTTGGCCAATGCCTGGCCTTTTACTGACTTTTGTGGTACATATTCAAGACAAAACTCAATTAAAGATACTATCCATTTCCCAATCTTCCCACTAAACACTGGCTTCGAAAGCATGTGCTTAATTACATCAGTTTGAGAAATAACATAAGTTACTCTAGGCAACATATAATGCCTGAGTTTCTTGGAAGCATAAAACAAAGCTAAACACAATTTCTCTACTGCAGCATACTTGCATTCGCAGGAGTTTAGGAACCTACTAAGATAATAAACTGCTCTTTCCTTGCCATCCTCATTGTCTTGAGCCAACAGCACTCCTATTGAGTCATGTGTTGCAGCTAAGTACAACTTCACTGGCTTTCCTTTGATGGGAGGTGCCAAAACAGGAGGACTGGCTAGATAGCCCTTGATGGCTTCGAAGGCCTCATCATGCTCTCTGGACCACTTGAATTCTTCCCCTTCCTTCAATTTCAACAAAGACGAGAAGATTTTAGTTTTCCCTGCAGTGTTAGATATAAACCTTCGAAGGAAATTTAATTGACCAAGAAACCTTTGCAACTCCTTCTTTGTAGAAGGTGGTTTGGCTTCAATAATAGCCTTTGCCTTGTTCTTGTCAACTTGTATTCCTCTGTTGTGAACTAAATACCCTAGAAATTTTCCAGCTGACACTCCAAAAGAACACTTTTCTGGATTCAATTTCAACTGATAATGCTTCATTTGTTGAAATGCCTTCTCCAAATGTTTCAAATGATCCTCATTAGAATTTGACTTCACAATGATATCATCTATGTAACATTCAAGAAAACCTCCAACCAAATTATGAAAAATGGCATTCATAGCCCTTTGGTACGTGGCTCCAGCATTTTTTAGTCCAAATGGCATTTTGACCCATTCGAATATGCCAATATTACCAGGGCAAGCAAATGCTGTTTTATGCACATCTTCCTTTGCAATACAAATTTGATTATACCCTGAATGCCCATCCAATATGGATAATATCTTGTGTCCAGCTGAACCGTCCACAAGTGTATCCACATTAGGCATTGGATATTCATCTTTAGGAGTTGCAGTATTTAGGTTTCGAAAGTCAACACAGATCCTGATAGTCCCATTCTTTTTAGGGACTGGAACCACATTGGATAGCCATTCGACATACCTGGCTGTTCTAATAAAACCTGCATCCAGAAGCCTCTGCATCTCCTTTTTAACACCTGCAATAGTTTCTGGACTCATCTTCCTGGTTGGCTGCTTTACAGGTTTAAATTGTGGCTTGATAGGCAATCTATGCTCCACCAATTCCCTGTCCAATCCAGGCAGTTCCTTGTAACTCCATGCAATGCAATCCTTGTTCGCTTTCAATAGTGCTATTAACCCAGCTTTCACCTCTGGTTCAAGCTGTTTGTTAATGAATACAGGGTTGGGGTTTTGTTCATCCCCCAATTTTACCTCCTCCAGAAGGTCTTGTGCTTCAACCTGCTCTGGAGAAGCAATCTGGGTTTCCTCCTCATGAGGCTTACCATCCTGCATGACATCTTCCCATATGTTATCTTCTTGAATCTTCTGCTCGATCCCCAAAGCAACATACCTCACCAAAGCCAAAGAGTTGGCCTCTTCTTCTGCCTCTTCCTTGGACCTACATCCAAGCAGCATCATCCTTTGGGGTGTCTGATTCATAATCAACAGTTTGCTTTAACTTCGATTTCAGCTCTGCCAATTCTCCTAGTTCCATCTCGTTGGTTGGGTAAGTGGCTGCTTGCAGTAATTCACTCAAAGGAACTACATCTGATTTGTACATTTCAGCTTCAGCAAAATTTGCTGTGGCACTAAATGGATGTGGATCAGCTTTGACTCCTTCAACACCCACTTCTTTGCCTTTGTCATACTTAACAATCATTAATTCCTGATGCATGGAAGAGGGGATACATCCATTAACATGAATCCAGTCTCTTCCCAATAAAGCATTATATTTAGCGTATGTGTCAACTACAAAGAAGGCAGTATCAGTTTCTATGCCTCCTACTGCCAATCTAATGGAGATGATTCCCCTGGCATGTTGACTTTCCCCAGTAAATCCTGCAATGGATGTGCTAGTTGGGATCAATTTTGCTTTTCCTTTTCCTAGCCTTTTCAAGGTTTGGAAAGGCAAAATGTTCACTGCAGCTCCATTGTCCACTAGGATTCTGTTAAGTGGGACTCCATCGAAATATGCAGTAATATATAGTGGACGTAAATGTTGTCTCATTGCATTAGTAGGTAATTTAAATGGATATGAAATTTCCACATAATTTAAATCTATTACCACGGGATATTCGACGTCAGACATGGACTCCGGGACAAAACAAGCACTTTCTTTTGAGCTTACCTCCAAACTCTCTTGACTCTGCTCTATTTCACATACCAGGTTCTCGTCCATCTCAATCTGAGCCAACTCTTCCAAGTCGCAGTTGTTGCATATGATGTTCAATTCTTCATCACTCAGCGTTTCTTCGAAGTCAATTGGCTTGTCCAAGTTCGACCAAGCATCACCTTGGCCTTTCATTGTCTGGCCATTCTTGAAGAAATCCATAGAGCATGGATACACCATATTCACCTGCACTTCTGGCTGCTTGCCAAATTGGATTTTTGCCCTTTCTTTGGCTGGTTCAAGTGCCTCAGTTTCCTTAACTTCCTTGCTCTCAACCTCTTGTGCTAATAGCTCCATAGGTGACGAGCTTCCTTCGATCCCTTCTTGTTCTACCAACATGGCTTCGAGTAACCCAGACTGGTAACTAGCCAATGAATTGGGAGAAGGTGGATCTAGATCTTCTTCGAGCATGGCAGAGGCTACTTTCTTCAAAGTCTCCCTCTCATGATACTGGGCTCGAAACTCTTCTGGGTCCCTCTTAACCCTGTCGAACCGTGGATTAGGCCTTGCTCCCCTGCCTGATTCTTCCCCCGTCGAGGATTCTCCTGATTGGAAAAGCGTGTATTTTCTCTGGAGCTTCCTCTTCTGAGTTCTTGAAAGCAATGGGACCATCTGGGGTATTTGGGACTTAGGATCCCTGATCAACACCCAGTTTCCAGAATTCGAGACTGGTGGCTTGAAAGTTCTATCCTCATTCCTGTTGGAGCCTTTGTACCCTTGGAACAAATCAGGCTTGACTTGCTTGAGAAACCAATCAGGAACCCCTTTCACCAGAGTGAAATTCTCTTGGTTGGCCTCTCCTAGCGCCTCAGCTGTCTGACCAATGTTGGCCTTCTTCGAAGGTGGCAACTCCCTTCTAAGGACGGCTGGGACAGGGCTAGTGGGCACATCCCTCTTTGGTGCCAACCAAGGCTTACTGTCGCTTAGCCTTGCTTGCACTGGGGCCAATCTCTTCATTCCCATCTCCTTGGGGAAGAAACTCACGCCCTTCCTATCCAAATCCTTAAAAACCAGATAGTTGGCCCTACAACCTACACACAGGCATTCCAAAAATGAGGCTTCCAACATGGGCAGATGATTAGTACCTGAGAATCTCTGTGAAACCAACCCATCACTGGTTCGTTTATAGGGAGTTGGCCTCATTCCCATGCCACGAGGATAGCAAGCATGTGGCCTGCCTCTTCCATATTGAACAGCATTCATGTTCACCGGTGCCTCCTTATCCTGCCAATACTTCTTGACAGTTCGAGCCAGTGAGGAGGGCACATTGGTGTTGACTTCTTCTACCTTTGGAAAAGGCGTTGTATCAATTCCCATAGTCTTTTCTGGAAATTTGATCCTTCCCTTCTTGATTTGTTCTTGAATCCTGTCACGAAAAACATTACAAGACTTAGTTGAATGGGACCAAGAGTCATGCCATTTGCAATAAGTCTTCCCATTCTTTTCCTCTGCTGTGGGAAGTTTCACATTCGAAGGCAGCTTGATGATTTTCTTTCTTAACAAGAAATCAAAAATCTCATCTGCTTTTGATATATCAAAAGAATATACTTTAGTGATCTCCTTTTGTTTGAACTTCTGTCCTAGGGATACATTCTTTTAAATTAAAGGCTCACAAACACAAGGATCATGCTCTATAATTTCTGCAGCATCGATCTCATAATTGGGATCCCTATAATACGTAGGGTAAGAGGAATTATGTCTGTCCATATCCTCTTCTAGCAATGATTCATATCTAGCCACTTTATAGGTTAGGTCTGCAAAGTCTCTAAACTCTGTAGAGTCAAACCTCTTTCGAAGCTCTCTTTCTAAACCATCTTGCGCTAATCTTACGAATTCTGCCTCTGGCAGTCGAAGTTTGCATTTGGTCTTTGCTCTTTTAAATCTAGATATGAAATCCACTACTTTCTCATCTGGTTTCTGCTTCAGCCTTGCTAAGTCTGCCATTGAGACTTCAGGCTCAGCATTGAAGAACTGTGCATGGAATGCCTCTTCCATCTGAAACCAATCAGTTATTGATTCTGGCGGCAGGTTAGTATACCATGCAAAAGCTGGCCCGGATAAAGAATTTGGGAATAACTTCAACTTCATGAAGCCATTTTGAGCTAAATTTTTACACTGGGCAGAAAACCTTGCTATATGCTCTATAGAAAACTGTCTCCCATCCCCATAGAACAGAGTAAAATCTGGGATTTTAAACTCTCTAGGGATTTGGAAGGTTGTGTCTATCCATTCTGGATATGGTTTTCGATAAATTTGATGTTGTACCCCCCGAGTTTGAGGTCCGCAAACCTCTTGTATGAGACCCATGACTTGGTCTCGTAGTATTGGATTGCCTATTAGGAAGTTTTGCTCCTGATTTTCAACAGGAGGCTCTGGTCCTATGAAACCATCTTCATAAACTCCCCTTGTCGTGTCTAAATCCCCTTGTTTTTCTCTAGGAATCCTCCCATACGATGTAGGTTGCATTTCATCAAATGCTTCATTAGTTCGAACAGACCTATGGGTTCCATAAGCTGTCTTGAGGGGATTCTTAGTAGTTGGGACCTTTTGGCGAGGGTGTTGTGGGTTTTCACCCCTTCTCTCAGGCTTACGAACCAATTCTGGTTCTGAATCATCCTCCAACTCCCCAAATGTGGGCTCGAAGAGAGGATTCATGCTCTGTCTTTCTCTAGTGTTCCGTCGAACCCCTATGTGAACACCACGAGGTTGCCTTGGAATTTCTAGGACAGGTTCTGGAGGTCTCATAGGCTCATACCAAGATTGTGGTATTTCATCTGGATACATCTTTTCCTTACCTGTTCTAGATTTCATTCTACTTCTACCAACATCCTCTCCAAGCCTTCCTTCGAAGGAACTTTGGTGAGTGTTCGAGTTGGCTTGATGGTTTTGCCCATTATCCCCTGGGCTATTTCCTGCTGCCTCTAAGTTAGGCAACCTACTTCTCATGCTCTTGATCATGGCTCTTTGAGTTTGAGCCATCTCTCGAAAAGCTACCATCATTTCTCGAAACACTTCCTCTCTATCGTGGTCTTTGCCACTGGCTTGTCCTCTTTGGAAGCTTGGAGGTACTTCCTCAGGAGGTGCCTCGTAAGAGGGCTCTTCATAAAGAGGCTCTTCAAGTTCTGAAGCCAATTGAGGAAAAACAGGATTTGTAGGCGTTCCTAGTTCTGGTGCTTGTTCTGGCACAGCTTGCTCTTCTGGCGCTAGATCACCCATGGGTGTTCCTATTTGCTTTCGAAGCCTTGGCATTTTGACACCTTTGTGTCCCACCGGGCGTGCCAAAAATTGTTTGGGCTGAATTAGCTCAATC